>JACDJE010000263.1:0-64369 GCA_016647715.1 Pavo muticus
CCCTCCATGACGTGTAGGGGCAGGTAGCCGGATTAGAGTGTTAACACTTTAACTCCCAATGCACTACATGATGTTATGATGTGGAATACTGAAAAACCAAAATCACAAAACCATGACACATATGATAAGTCCTATAATGCATGTGGTAGGTCTTGCAAGAGGACTATTTATCAATATGGGTTTCAGGGTAGGTTCTGATCTGATTAAAGTACTATCACTCATTACATATTCTAGTTCTTAAAAAACTTCCAGCAGTAGGAAATTCAGCATTACACTTAGTAATTGCACCACTATGGCAGTACACCTGTGGTAGATGGCGCACTTTATACCATAAACATCGATGAGATATTTTAGTATCGATTACTATCAAGTACATAAGTGTTGTCAAAAGCAGGGTACTGCATTATATAGAAAAACATATGATGTTGCATTGAGTTCCTATATTTATCTTTTCCTACAACACAGATAACATATAGTTGTATTTCCTATTCCACTTTACCAGGAGCAGTGCCATATGAATCATCAATATGTGATGCAATGTAAATTTCAAGTTTCCAGGCTGTTCTGAAGATGAAATTTTTTATGAGCAATTGGGCATTCTTCCTGTCAGGGCTCTGAGTACCCTAATAGACCTCAGTGGCCATGATGAGTCTCATGTATTAAGTGACAAATACCACACCCTCTCCTCATGGCCTAGGAATTCTATTTAAGCTCAAGCTTGAGCATTCATTCTTTTGTTCAAACTGTGCTGTAGGCGTACCTATCTCCAGCTCACAGCCCTTCCTCTATCTGACCATGGACAAATCTCAGTGATCCAGAATCTGACCTACAGACTGATTTCTAGCTTGACTTCAGACCTGCTTTGTTGCTGTAGACTCTTCTGGCAATCACTGGATCTGATCTTACCTACTGTCCTTAGACTTGACCTTTGCCAGCAAGTCCTCTGCCCTACCAGCTTTGTTACCATGCTCAGCTTCCTGTCCCCCTAGTGAGCAACCAGGCCTTGCTGCATCCTAACATTCACATGCGTTGTTTTGTCAGTTAGGACATCTCAGAAAGTACTGAAATACATGGAAAAAATGTATTAATAGATATATCACCCATAGAGTCACATGCATGACAAGGCTGTCCTTTCTTTCCTTAGATTTATCTAATTCAACTATGGCTCTGAGTAGAAACCAATTAAATACCCGTAAGATGTTTCTAAGGCAGACTTATCTCTTCCTTGTTCTAGCAGCGTGCTGCGGTGATGTATTAGAGCATAATAAATATACTACAGAGCAGCTTTAATTGGAAAGAACACAGTTTGATTCATTCTGGTGAGGTTGCATTGATCATGGTTGATCATGCATTGATCCAAAGGTTGGAGGCCATCTGGGGCATAGTGATCATGAGATGCTAGATTTCTCGATCCTTGTTGAACCACGGAGGGGAGTCAGCAGAACTACCACCTCAGACTTCTGGAGGGCGGACTTTAACCTCTTTAGGACCATGGTTGAGAGGGTCCCTTGGGAGGTAGTTTTGGAGAGTGTGGAAGCTCAGGAAAGCTGGGAATACTTTAAGGAAGTTATTTTAAAGGTGCAGAAGCTGACCATCCCCAAGTCACGGAAGATGAGCCAATGAGCAAGGAGGCCGGACTGGCTGAACAGAGACCTTTGGCTGGAACTCAAGAACAAAAGGAAAGTTTATGGTCTCTGGAAGAGTGGGCAAGCTACTTATGATGATTACAGGCATGTAGTGAAGCTGTGCAGGGAGAAAATTAGAAAAACCAAAGCCCAGCTAGAACTGAACTTGGCCACTAAGGAAAAGGAAAACAATAAACATTTTTATAAATACATCAACAGCAAGAGGAGGGCTAGGCAAAGTCTTGATCCCCTGTTGGATGCCAAGGGCAACTTGGTGATCAAGGATCAGGACAAAGCTGAGGTACTTAATGCCTTCTTTGCCTCAGTCTTGTTACTCCCTAGGAACACAGCCCTCTGCGCTGATAGATAAGGATGGGGAACAGAATAAGCCCTGCATGATCCATGATGAGATAGTTTTGGACCTGCTCTGGAACCTGGATGCTCACCGGTCCATGGGGCCGGATGGATTGTACCCTAAAGTACTGAGGGAATTGGCAGATGCGGTTGCCAAGCCACTCTATCATTCTTCGGCAGACCTGACTAACCGGGGATGTCCCGGCAGACTAGAGACTGGCAGATGTGACGCCCATCTTCAAAAAGGGCTGGAAAGATGATCCTGGTAGCTACAGACCTATCAGTCTCACCTCGGTGCCCGGGAAGCTAATGCAATGGATAATCTTGGGAGCCATCATAGACCACGTGAAGGTCAACCAGGGGATCAGGCCCAGTCAACATGGGTTTATGAATGGTAGATCCTGTCTGACAAACCTGATCTCATTCTATGACAAGGTGAGCAACTTAGTGGATGAAGGTAAGGCTGTCGATGTGGTCTACCTGGACTTCAGTAAGGCCTTTGACACTGTCCCCCACAACATTCTTGTGGAGAAGCTGGCTACCCATGGTTTGGATGGGCATACGCTCTGCTGGATGAAACACTGGCTGGATGGCCGGGCCCAAAGAGCTGTGGTCAATGGAGTTAAACCCAGTTGGCGGCCAGTCACTAGCAGTGTCCCTCAGGGCTCGGTACTGGGGCCACTTCTATTTAACATCTTTATTGATGATCTTACTGAGAGTGCACTAGATCCCCTTATCAAGTTTGCAGATGACACCAAGTTGGGAAGGAGTGTTGATCTGCCTGAGGGGAGAAAGGCAGTACAGAGGGACCTGGATAGACTGGATTGATAGGCTAAGGCAAGTTGCATGAGTTTTAATAGGGCCAAGTGTCAGGTCCTGCATTTTGGTCACAACAACCCCAGGCAACCCTGGGGAGGCGTGTTTTGAAAGCTGCCTGATGGAAAGGGACCTTGGTGTACTGATGGACAATTGGCTGAACATGAGCCAGCAGTGTGCCCAGGTGGCCAAGAAGGCCAACGGCATCCTAGCTTGTATCAGGAATGGTGTGGTGAGCGGGACTAGGGAAGTAATCCTGCCCCTGTACTCAGCACTGTTGAGGCCTCACCTTGAGTACTGTGTTCAGTTTTGGGCACATCAGTACAGAAAGGACATTGAGATGCTGGAGCAAGTCCAAAGAAGGGCAGCAAGGCTCATGAAGGGCTTGGAGAATATGCCCTATGAAGAGAGACTGAAGGAACTGGGGCTGTTTGTTCTGGGGAAAAGGAGGCTGAGGGGAGACCTCATTGCTCTCTTCCAACCCTGCTCTCGCTGTAAGCACCTTTCAGGTATTGGTCTCTTCTCACTGGTAACAGGACAAGGGGAAATGGCCTCAAGTTGTGCCAGAGTAAGTTTAGGTTGGATATTAGGAAACACTTCTTTACAAAAAGGGTTGTTAAGCACTGAAATAGGCTCCCCAGGGAGATGGTTGAGTCACCATCCCTGGATGTGTTCAAAAACCGCTTGGATGTGGTGCTCAGGGACATGATTTAGCAGATGGTTGTCAGAGTTAGGGTAGTATGGTTAGGTTGCAGTTGGACTCTATGATCTTTTAGGTCTTTCCCAACCCGAGTGATTCTATGATCATTTATTGACACTTAAATAAGCTATCACTTAATTTTTTTCCTGGACACCTTTACAATAACCTCTTCATGTGCTCAATTCAGTAACTTGAGTTCTTTGAGCTCAGTAAAATGTAACAGAGAAGACTCCTAATGGAGTTCTCTCTATTCTTTTTTGAGTTATCTTTGTATAGAATATGACATTCTAGAAAAGCTCGCCTCCTCATTGAAGATGGAAAACTACAAAACTGTTGTCTCACATTATACTTTTACATACATGTTTTGCTTATACAGTATCCTAAAAATTCAGGAGTTTATTTATAAAAAGTTTTATCCTGCTGTTGGTTTTTTTCACTCTACACTTTTGAAAAAGCAGGACTTAGATTTGCTCTACCTCTCCAATGGTAGTTTCTACAGGAAATTCACTAACATGAATTTCCTTACCATAGTGGCTATGATTGTTAAATACAGGGACTAGTCTCTCTGCCCGACCCTCAGCAAACATTGGTCTGGTATTTCCAAGCAAAAAGCAGAGACTACTGTTATTACCTTCTATGACATTAAGTTAGGTTCTGTGTGAAAGCATTTTCTTTCAGGAACACTCAGGAAGATGAGAAAGAAATAGAAGAACTTATTTACAAAATGGATAATCATTGCTACTTCTGCTTGCTTTTAAACATTTAGAGAACTTACTGGGTAATTAGCTGCTGTTAACTCTAAGAGAAACAGAAAACTAGATGCAAGAAAACCACATAAGATAAAAAGCAGTATAACAGGCTGTAGAAAAAGCCAAGGACATATAACTAGTCCTAAAACACCTAAAAACAGCCAACAGTCACAATCCGCTTTAAAAAAAAAAAAAAAAAAAAAAATTACTTACCCATGTTAACAATCAGAGCTCTTCAGATACAGAACCTTCCCTTGTGGTAGCCAGCCCTTAAATGAGGCTTAGGGAGGGGTGGTTGTACAAGTGAATTGCTTTCACCTGTGCTCCCAGGGTTGGCTGTGTCCCTTCACCAGGTGCTCAATCAGGCCGTGACTTAGCAATTCCCATGCACAGGTAAAGCAAAAGCTGCATGTACAAGCAAACCAAAATAATTCATTCTCTACTTCTCACTGGCAGGCAGATGTTCAGGCATTTCCAGGAAAGCAAGGCTTCATCATGTGTAACAGTTACTTGAGAAGTTGTAGTGGAAATGCTAAGTCATGGCTTGAATCAGTGATAAAGCACCTGGTGGGAAGGCAGGGCCAATCCAGGGGAGCTCGGATGCACGCAGCCAGGATCCCCCCTTTCCCAGACCTCATTTAAGAGTTGATAGTGGAGGTAAAGGTTTCTTGCTGGAGATCCTTGTGTACTTTAGGCCTTTTGAAGGTAAGTGGCTTCTTTTCTTTATTTCTGTACTCATAGCTGTTGCATTTAAGCAAATCCTGTCTTGTTATGGCCTAGGACCTTATTATTCTGCTGTTATTGCTGTTCTTTCAGTTGTGTTACAGAAGTCTAACACTGTAACTACAGACAGCCTATTTCTCCTTCTTCATTCTGTCGGCTCTCATTGTTGAACATCATACCATGTGGCCTGGAGTATTCCTTTAGTTTGTTGGTGTCTGCTGTCCTGTCTGTTTACCTCCCTACTTCTTGCACACTCCCAGTGTTGATGCTGGTGGGGTGGTGTGAGATACAGAGTACCTTGGCTCAGTAAGCACTGTCTAGCAATAGCTAAATCATCAGCGTGTTATCAACTGTTTGTGTCACTAATCCAAAACAAAGCAGTGGACAGACTACTACACTGGAAAATTAGCTCTTGCCCCAACCAGATCAGTACAGGAACAAATGAATTGCTTTCTGATACAGACAATTAAGTTAGCTATTCTTCTTGCTACTCTCAGAGTATTAGCGTGAGTGTCATCAAAGTAAATTGAGTCAATTTTAGTTCTATTTCTCATCTGATTTCTCTTTTATAGTGTGAATACGCCAAGATATATAAAAGTGGAACATGTTTCAAGAGTTCCTAAACTGCTTTTTGTCTCATGCCTACAGGATAACCTCATCCAGTTTTTATGCTTTAAGGAGCTATTATTTACAGTAAAATGTAATCAACCAATGATGTTCATGTATTTAAATACATTCAATGCTTTACTCTGACACGATGTCAATAAATATATATTACTTAAAGTACAACAGAATCAGTTCAGCATAGGATCAGTGATCAGTTCATGCAGAATTCAGCTGTAGTGATAAAGCCTTGTACTTACAGCTACTTCCATCTTGTTTTCATCAATTAGAGCTATTGGAATCTGAGGAAAATGCTGGGACTTATTCTGCTTTTGGTGACTTCCTGTGCTTAGTTCATTGATCTGAAAGTTCATATTGCGTGGATATACCTTCATATATGCCTATGTATCATGCTCATTTATATCACCTGGCATGTGTACTTGAGTTGAATATTGACTGGCAGCTTTGTACAATCAGTAACTGTCTATATGTTGTTGAATTACAGTGTAACAGTTACACTTTTCTTCATTCTGAAACATAGGGAGTATATCAAAACAGGAATGTATGTAAAAAAAAAAACCAAAAACTTAGAGTTTAGTTTAATTTAACTGAACAAAAAGCAGTGTGAATTTGCACTGGGGAAATCTATGTAGAATTTATTATTTCAGTGCATCACTTAAAATAGTAAAGGCAAAAGCAACAAAAAAAAATAGCAGTTACTATTCTTTGTTTATAAACAGGAAGCCAAAACTAGGTTTTTGGTTTTTTCTTAAATCTGTCCTGTACAAGATGGGTAAGAGATACAGACTTGCATGTAAGCTTGAGTATAGATTAACAGTATAGCACGGGTGCATTCTTTTTAGCCAGTTCATCTTGTACATTGATGAACTCTGCTTTACACTACAAATAATAAGCTGGAGCTGTGTCCCAAAAAAGCACTCCATTGTTAATAGATGTGTTATGAATATGAAAACTTTTATTTTTCCTTTTAGACACTATCAAAGGCAGGTCATAGCCATGGCACATATATACCCTGAGTCAGAATATTAGTGTCTATCAAATCTTAAGACATACATCTTCTCTATCCCCCTCTATCACCTGCAATTTTGTCTAAGAGGGAAGAATAGCAGCACCAGATGAGAACAATAATGTGAAACGCTAGGAGATTGAAGTGATGCTAGTAAACTACAGCTTGTTTTGTTTGTACCTATTTTATACACAAACATGTTTAAGGATGCTGATTTTATCAATAAGCAAATTATTTGATATTCTTAGATGTTAAAAAATTTTACTTTGCTTTCAGTTTATAATATCACAAGAACCTGAAGATAAAATTTCAACCTCTTATGTGCAATTGGGGGCATAATTCCTTCAATTATTACTCTGATTATTGTTCACATCCTATTAGCTTCTTTACCTTGAACTGATATGGCATGCTATGGGAAATCAATGGGGTAAAAATTTCTCATGCTACTCTGAACTGTTGATTTAGATACGGAGTCTAAATATCAGATAATATGGATGATAAAAAGACTAAAGAAAGGAAAACCATCTAATTTAGAGAATCTGTTGAATTGTTTGTAAATATTGATGTAGTATGTAGGGAAGAAAAAAGCTTGTTTGTTGATGCCTGTGGCATGAATAAAACTTTCTTTTAATTTTTTTCTACCTTTGCATGTAATGCCATCTGCATGCTTCACGCTCAAGCAGTGCTTTATATCATTTTTCCACTTCAGTACCAACTGCCAGACTGTGCCCTTCTTAAACTATGCAGTTATACTCAATCCTTAAGATTAAGAGAATGTTCTAGCCAGTCTGTATTTGTCTAGATTCTACTGCTACCTGTTTCCTAAAGCAGTAAAATTTCATGTACATGTAAGTGTATGCTTCTTGCTATGCTATGTACCTCAAATTCTTTCAATAATTTGATTTTCTAACTTCTGTCACCTATTTACAGGAGGCATCACATGGTATAAATACTTCACATGCCAGCACAATTGCCAGAGAAATGAGGAAAGAAAATTTCTTGATCTGGTTATTTATCCCGTGGCCCCTGAAGGTAATTATGTATTTATAGTATACACCATGGGAATTAAAGGGGGTTGAGGGTTGTAACATGGAGAGAATTGTTTGGAAATTATATTTGAAGATCTGTTCTTGTCTTCTATTGAGGAATTCACTGTTTTTGAGATTTCTAGCTTATATTTGGTTAAAAAAAACCCACAAGATTGAAGAGCATTTCAAATGTTATTTTCAGGCTCTTGGTTTCCAATGGACTCTAGAAGTGTCAGACTAGCTGTAGTAATATTTTTGGGTAAGGGAGGAAAATAAAACTTATGTTTTTTACTGAAGATTTTTTTTAAGTCATTACTTCAACCTTTATGTTAGTCCAGATTCATTTGTTCTATCCATATAACCTACAACACCAAGGCATTTTTACTGAGAAGAAAGATAGATAAGTGCATAGAAGAAGTGCAGTGATAAGCAGCCAGTGAGGAAAATAAACTGGCTGTCCACAGTCCATTACTGCCAGTGTTTCATCCTAAGTCTGCTTATTGTGTACTTGTGATTTCTTATAGGCATGTGAGCTAAGTAGGCGAAGTAGCACTGTGTACAGAAAAGCCAATTGCTTGTTTAAGGTGTCATGTGAAAAGTATGAGTAAACCCAGGAATTAGGGTATGGATGGAATACTTGAAATCTTTGCTTTTATTTAGATACTTTTCAAACCTATATTTTGGCACAGTCATGGTTATGAGAGCAGAAAGTTAACAACTGTAACTTATTAAGTTTACTTTATTAGAGCTTGAGCAATAGTGGAAAGAGTTACTGGGCAGTTCTGATTAAAGAAAAAAAAAAAGTACATTCAGTATTTAAGATGTTTTGGATTTCTCTCTTCCGCAGTTAATGAAATGCTTACTCTTCTGTCACAAAATAGCTTATTATGGCAGGTGGACCAAGGAAAGAAAGTAGTGAAACAGAAACAGTAGAATAAAAGTAATAGTAAATATTTTGTCTCTATGGACAAAATTATAAGAGGAATTTAAAGATACCACTTTTTCTGCTTTCATTGAAGGAGACAGATAGGAGTGATTCCAGAAAAAGGTTGATACAGATTCTCCTATCTGTAGCAACTTTATTCCAGTCTTATTGATTGGTCTCTGCTGTCTGCAAATTTGGGTTGTGTACCTAATGACAAACAAATATTTTTAAAGACCACGAGTGTAATCAATTGGGAAAGAGATCCTGCTTTATAGCAATACTTTTTCTGGAAAATTTTAAAAATGGATGAAAATTAAGGAGAAAAAGTATGATTGATGGGTTGTCATTTTTCCCAGCTTCTCAGTACTCTATGATATTCCTTAAGATGACTGTAAAACTACTGCAAAATTATAGAAAAAAACTGTGGTCTATTCTCTTGCACAGAAGTGTCTCCTTCAGGTCTAAGCCTGTCAGAATTTGAGTGTAAATATCAGCTAAAATTTCTTGTAATTCTGTGTTCTACGTAATTCAGATATCGGATAAAAAGAATTCAAGAACTTCAGAGTCTGTCTATACAATTTTTTTCTACTCATAATTTTGCTGCTCTGTGGATGACAACTCTGAATTTTTTTACTGACATTAAATATTTGCCTTTTGTCACAAATATTTGTAGAGCCCAAGTGAGCTCCTCCTTTTGCGCTCTTATATTAGGCTAGCCACACTATTAAACTTTTCTTGTTTCAACAGTAGCATGTATTCTTTCTTGCAAATCACAGGGAGAATCAAAGTTTTAGGCTTAGAAGCTCTCAAATGTGCTGGCAACTACCCTGATTAAAAAGCACACAGAAGTGGCCACAAGAATAACAGTGCCAAAGCGCCTTAAAATGGAGAGAGTGGAAAATTGTCAGGCAGAAATTTGGCAGAAAATATTTCTTAACTAATGTGCCAGTTCAGATACTCAGAATTCTGTCCCCCAAATGCAAAGTTACACAAAATGTAACTTTTAAACACTTTTCTTGGGGTAAAATAATACATCGTAGCCCCTCTGAGTATTTCGTCTCAGCTTCTTGCATCTTCATTCTTTTAACAGATTAGTTGTAGTATTTCCCCTATTATATGATAAACCGGGGAATGGAAAAATCAACAGACCACTGATAGTTTTTCTGATGCTATTCCATTGGTCTGTCTGTTCTTGTACACAAACAGCAGCATTTTTACTCAGCAGCTGAGTTTCAGATTTTATTGTATTGTAAACAAAACACAAAATTAAGAAGCAAAAACATTAAAATGGAATGTTAATCAACTAAACATCTGTGTGACCTTGCCCTTCACAGAGTGCAAGGCATTATATCTCAAGTATGATCACAGAGTATATACTTATCTCAAGGTCAACAATAGAACCTGTGAGAAACAATGACATTCATAATGGAGCCAAAGGCAGAGATAATTTTGTTGTTTTTTTTTCCCCCAATGAAGTATCAAGCAAAAATTAAAATGACAGGATTAATATAGATGTATGATCCTATGTCTCAGCAGCCATAATATCTTTATCCAATAAGTACTTGTCTCTCTCAAAGGATGAACAAGACTGGGAGAGCAGAGCATTTACAGAGATGTTTCCATCAGGAATTTGATATTCCACTAGGACTCAAGAAATATGAGTATTATTAACATGAATGACAATTTGAAATTTCTCTTTCTTGCATACCTGCACTGCAGCCAGAAGTGAGGGTAAAATGGCTTTTCCACAGCACAACAAATCAAACTGTTTTTATATTTAAAGGCTATACTAATTCTTACTGGATATTTGAATGTTTCTTCTCAGGCAGTTAACTACACATATTTGAGACTACATCTTCTATTCAGCTGAATAGCTTTTTCCCTCAGGTGGTTTGTTAACTTTCCACCTGTTGCCAGAAATAGAGGCAATGCTATGTAACGTCTATCTTTTAAATGACAAGTACTTAAAGAGCAGAGTAAGACGAGCAGAAGTCTGGGTTTGGAGCCTTCGACAAATCATTTTACCACATCTCTGAAGTTAAGTATTTCTCTCTGTAACTGGATCTGAGTTTATTAAGAATAGGAAAATCAGGGAGAAAAATACATTTGTAAAGGAACAGTCTCTGTACTCACCGGATTTCCTTTTAGTGGGTGATGACCATGCTGTAGTGGTATTCAGTATCATATTTAAATTGTAAGTTCTGTATATCAAGGACTTTTTTTCAGTTTGTGCAACATCAATATGAATTAATTGATGGAAGCAATGACTGTTGAAGAGGTAGGACATTCAAAAGGAGTGGAGAAACTAGGCTTGCCACCCAGGACAACTCGTGTCTGAACTGAAGCCTAAGTTATATCTCTATTAGAAAGTTTCTTTAAAGGAACTTTTTTAAAGAAGTTATCAGTGCATATTCTTGATCTTAATTTATTTGTCTCATGTTGTGTAAGCACACATTCAAGCCTTCTAGCATCATCAGCCTTTCTGTGTGTCCTGCATTGCTTGAGAACCCACAAGACCTCATAAAATTACCTAATATAAATGCTACTGAACTGTACTTACAGTCACATGGCTAAAGGCAGAATGTAACAATAATAGATGGTATGATAGACATTAAAGTTTTCACTCTAAACCATGCTATTGAAGGTGTTCTGGGATCTGTATTATGTTGTAACAGTCTAAAATGGTCATGTTAGAGGCATTCACATTCTCTGTCTTATCAGATGATACTGGCTTTAACAGCTTGTCAGTGATAACAATATGAACAGACATACAAAGTAGATCAGTGGAGGTTAGTGGATATAGAGATGCAAAGTATCACCACTGGGTTTACATTATGTCCTGGGGAGGTGTTCAAGTGATTTAATTAGACCATTGGATATATGCAGAAGAATTAGAGGAACATATTCCACACTTCTATTATACTCAGAAGTTAGGCAATCTTTTCAGGTAAAATTTTTCTCTCATTATTAGAGAGATCAGTGAATGAGAGGTAGTGGTTAAAAACATGCATGCTGACAGTACAATGTCAAAAACTTTTTCACTAGCATTTGGGTGTTCTGTTGCAATATCAAATTTGTTGAAATTCCACAGGGAAAAAAAGTTTGAACTAAATTGCATAGTATGAAGTTAAGATTGCTGCAGAGGAACCTGAGGTCTTTTGAAATAGAAAATACCATATTTCAAGGGTAATCAAATATATTCTTCAACAACAAGCTAAAATAACATACTTGCCACAAATATTTCAAAAGAAAAAAAAAAAAAAAAGCAAACTGATAGAGGCAAGTTTTGCTTTTTAACTCCAGTCTGTAGCTAGAACTAGTTTGCTGTTTCAATGGAAGAGGGAAAGTATATTTGGAAGTATGAAGCAACACATTCAGCTCAATTAGAGTTGCTTGGTAATCAGGACAAATAATGAGATTCTCTACCTATGCCTCCCCCCCAAAAAGGTGTATTTTAGCATCTTAGCCATGGAAGGGCTGGTGGTTTTTTTTGTTTGTTTGTTTTTTTGTTGTTGTTTTGTTTTGTAGGCTTGCTCAATTTTCCTCTGTGCCAGCTGGCTCTAGTACTCATGATGACTGGAGCATACGAGCAGTCAGTCCTTCCATATCTCATTTCCCCAAAAGATTTTCTGTCTTTGGAGAGTCCAGGATGGATGTATTCTGCTAGAAGTTCATCATATACTGAAAAACAATGCAGGAGAAAAATAGCTATATGATGAGAGAGCTGGATAACTCAGGTTTTGAACACTTATTCAAGCAAGCTATGGCTCTGTCTAATTTCTGTAATCTACAGAAGGCTCCATTTATGCTTGGGGATCAGAAAATATTCTCTAACTTGCAGTTTCCTGGCTACCTCTGTAAGAAGTTAATGACAGTGCCTATCCCTGGCACTGTGGAGGCATCCTTTTTATAATTATCCCACTGTATGTATCAGTCTGACTAGCTAAGGTTTCTTTATTAGCTGATACCAAAAGATCTTTTTGTAGAAGAGTGATGATAGAGAACTCAATATAGCTTCTCCCCTGACTGTATGTATTCAGTATTCTTCTATAAATATCTAGCAGTTCCCCTGTCTAGGAAAGGACTTGCCCTTACCTTTTTCCTGTCTACATTACAAACCTCTCATTATACAACACTATACTATTTTGGGGAGCAGTTGTTAAAACTGATAACATCTGAACTCTACGATCAGAAAGTTTCTTTTACGTGAGAGGGAAGGCCTGGATATCACAGCATGTACTCAACCTTTTTTTTAAGCTTCATCACCTTGCAGTTTGCACCTGACTGAAGACTGATGCTGCATGTTTACATGTGAATTAAGAATTATAGCAGAATTTTAAAAGGGAAGACTTTATTTGGGAGCAGAAAACCCTTATTTACTCACATATGATTGCATGTCTTATTGCTATGATCAAAGATCTCACAGTAGGAGACTACTTCTCAATGTCTGACATATGAGATGACCACGCTATTGGCTGCTCTTGGCAAGATTTTTCTGTGGTCTAGAATGCAGACGGTTAAACCAAGACTCCTTTAATAAAAAGGAATAACTGCTCAGCACATGAGGACTGAAAATGCCATTCCTCTTGATTCTACAACATATTCAAGTGACTCTCTAATGTGGGGTTTTGCAGATACTCTAGTGAAATGGTAATACTTGGTGTTCTGTAGCTAACTTTCCTAATGAATAGGTAAAACTCCCAGTCCTTATTGCTCTCCCTAGTGCTCAGTTTCTGAAGTACTTACCCTATGAGAAAGGAATTAGAAAGAGAGAAAAAAAGAACTAAGGAATGATTTTATCTATCTATTTATTTCTTTCTCTATTACAATTCTACGGACTTTTTAGTATCATAGAACATCTGCAACTGATGTAATATTGCATTGTGCCCAGATAGGAAGGCTCCTTAGTGTGGCCTCTTGAAATCATCAGCTTTTCTCTTTACTTTTGCTACCCTGCTCCACCTTTCTTCCCTGCCACACTTTATTCCACTGTGATAGAGGAAGCCCTGTTCCCTCTCCAAAATGATTGCGTTTTCTCTATCACCTCAGATAAGTTACTAGAAGCAAGAGCAAAGAGAAGTATTGTAGAACAAAGTGCTTGTTCGTGCAGCTTCTGATGCATGGACTCAGATGAACAATCCAAATCCTTTATTACAAGTTCTCACATCGCTTATATACCTTCGCAAGTTTTCTTTTTTTTTGCTTTCCCATCCACCTTTGCAACTTTCCCATCCACCTTTACATGTCAACAGAGCATTCTACAAACATTCCTTAACTGTTCATGCGGGCGCTAATCCAATCAGAGCCGTGAGCCGTTCTTTCTTCGTCTATAGGTGTCCTTGGTTTTCATGCTGTTTATCTTGCTCCACAGCTGCTGCTCTGAACAGTTTTTTGTTTTTTTTTTTTTGTATTCCCACATGTACTTGGTAAAAGAAAACTTGTAAGTTGGTGTATAAATTTAGAGATCACTTTGTGAGATTTTCCCCAAAATTTCTTCTGTTTCCACTCTTACACTTTCTGTCATTTGTATATATATAAAAAAGAAGCACTTAAGAAGGTGCTTTTGGGATTCTTCCTTTTCACTCATAGTATTAGAAGAAAGAATGTTTTTGGGCAAGTGTGACCTTGCTGTGTTTTGTCCCACTCTGTGTCCCTGACAGAAAAATAAATGCAGATCAAAATAAAAGGCTAACTAAATGTTCTTCTCTGGCTTAGTCACATCAAAAGGAATTTTCTCAGCATCTCTGTAATAGTAAAATCAAATCTTTGGCATGACATTTTGGAGACTGCCCCTTCTTCCTCATTACTTCATGAATTTTGGCTGACTGAGCAATGGAAGTAAATGCTTCTTAGATAGCCAGATAATCTATTTGCTGTGCTCCAACAATTAATATAAGAGCATCTTCAAACACTACGTGAACGCAGCGTATACTGTATCTTCTGCACCATTTCTTGTGGTCTCATATCCAGACGGTATTTGCCCTGTTGAAATAGAATCATGACTGAGAATGGGATAGCTGCTGTTTAATTACAGAGGAAAAAGCTAATGGCAAGGCAAGTCAAATGGAACATGGCCTGGGATAAATGACAGGCTGAGTGGCCTTTACTTGATTTAATGTGCCAGTTTATCTCATGAACGACTGATGCAAACCCTAATTTTTCATCCTGAGACTTGGGTTTGAACTTCCTTACAGATAGCACAAAATTCTGAAATATTTTTTTCTTGATATCAGCTTGGAGACAGTTTGTGCCCAATGAAAATGTATTGTAGGGCTTAATGTAGTAATCACTGTAGGAGTTGCACAGTTTTAATGATTTAAATATTCCTTGGAAGAGTAAAAATAACACATTTATTAAGGATTTTGGTAGTACTAAAACACCAGAATGTTTTCATTTATCCTGGAATTAGTAATACATAATCTTTCTTCAGACCCATTTACCCCTATGTATTAGAAAAATACATTTCCAAAAGTTGGGGAAATGCTATCTAAAAAAGTTTAAAGAAGGAAAAATCAAAAATAAAATTAGAAGACAGAACTATGGATGTTCTATCAGTTAAAGATTTTCCCTCTTTAGGCTCTCAGAGAAACTGTAACAAGTTTTTAAACTTACAGTTATTAGTTGTGTGTCTTGCTTATGTGAGTACAGCAAAGCTGCTATTCTTTTCATAATCTTTCTGCAGAGTCCACAATATGAGTCAACAGGTACTGTAGATCATCCCAAAAATAAGGAGTGATCTATTTATTTCCATGGAAACAACAACAGCCACAAAGAGCACAATAACAGTTTGATAGAGGAAATTCTCAGCTACAAAACACTATTTTTCAGCACAGCCACCACCATTTGCCAATTTACATGGATGAGCTGATCAAGACACTCTTCATTTCATGGTGAGACAACTGTACATGGCCATCCAGAATATGCCTCGTCCTTTATGTTTGTGTCTCTGTTGCTGAAATGTACCACCCACTGTCTCACTGTACTAGCATCCACTGTTTGGTCTCTACAAACATTCAGTAAGTGTCGATGAATGTCAATGGATGACAATTTTTCTGCATGGATGAATTCAATTCCATGCCTTTGTTTCATGCACATTTCCACGTCAGACGCCATTTTGTTAGACTGCCTCCCTGCTTCAGTCTGTCACACAGCAACAAAATGTAATGGGATATTGGCAGGAAAGTTCAACCTTTTCTGCCGTACCACCAAATCTGCCTCTGATGGTGTAGGCCAGTGTAATAAAATAGGAGGCATTACTTTTAGCATAGCCTCTGTATATTAATAAAGCCAGAAAAATTATACTTGTAGCACCACAACTCAGGGAATTCATATTTAAATGAAAGTTATTAGCATGATCGTAAACCTCCTTTTGCATCATGAAAAAAATTGCACTTAGCAACTAATTAAGTTAGAAGACTTTGTTTAAATTCTAAAATAGCTTGCATTGCTTGAAGGTCCCTTATGCGTAACCCATTTTGCTTCAAAATGCAGCAGGAAAGCAAGAGCAGTGACATAACTGGAGGAGTGATGGGGCTATGCTATAAAGGCATATACATTATTCAAGCTTTTCTCTGATCCTGACCTCAGTAGAAATTTGAATTGGATATTTTTACTCTTTCATTGTTGAGATATGAAAGCGTTATTCCTGCCTTGACTGGCAAGAATAACTTGTTAGAATGGTAACCAGCCTGTATAAGTAGAGGTACTGAAATATTAGAATTAAGTGAATATCAACATGAGTTTCTTCTTGTGACTCAGTACATTGCAGGCTGAGATCAGAAAAAGCCTTATTTTCTTGGGAGGAGCCTTTTATCACTCATGTTTCTGAAATCTGTCTGTTCTGCATGTATGAACGTATGCATTGTCATGGCTCATAAATTTCAGCAGTGAGCATAGCCATTCTGACGTGATGATCGAATTGCTAGATAAAAATTCTGAAGTTGCTCTTTGTGTTGTAGCTGCAGTGAGCTATGCAAGGGCTTATTTATGGATCTGAGAAAGACAGCTGCAGAGTGAACAAAGCAGTCCTGTAGCAGTAAGAAGAATCAAAAACAGTGCTGGGTGCAGTATCCAGGAAGGTCAAGAAGCACCACAGCTATTATGTCAAAGAACATAAGATGGAATCTGTGAAGTGAATTAACAGTTATATTAGTGACATCAGGGAAATCATGTTTGTACAACCACAACTCAGGAAATTTGTAGTTAAATAACAGTTATTCGCATGGTCAGGATTCAGAGTAAGTATCAGATGTTAAAAATCTTGTTGATAACTTCATGTGAGACAATAGCTGTGGTAGAGAAGGTGAATTAACTGTTTTGCACAAGGTAGACCACCAGTTTTATAAAGGAGCTGTAGAAGTGATTGATGCTCTGTCCAGACCTACGCATGAAAGGAGCTACCATCTTTGAGAAAGCTTCTGAAGCAATGTTCCAGCTCATGGGTGTCCAGCCTTTTGGCTTGCCTGGACTGCGCTGCGTGAAGAGGAATTGTCTTGGGCCACATATAAAATATATAATATGGTTAATATATGTAACTAACAAAACTTATTACATTTTTAATATTTTTTATTAAAACATACAGAGCTACAAACACACGGAACTAATAGGATATTTGACATTTTTGTGAAACTAAATCATCAGTCTGGTTCAATGGAAGTGGTTGCAATTCTTAGTGAGTTCTCAAGGTGCTTGTCAGAGATATTTGATAACATTTTACTCTTCCTGTGCTTCATCTTTCAAAATGGTTGTTCACAAATGTACGTACTGCAAAAAAGTGATGACATCAGTAAAATGTGACCGTGAAGTGAGGGGTATTTCTTTCTGGTAGGAGAGGTCTTACATAGTCTAGTAAAGAGACATTAAATTTTTGAGTTGAATATCTGATCGCAACTCTATATATTCCATATGAAAACTCACAGGTAATGTATATATGTTGACTGAAAGTTGAGTTGCTAATATACCAAAAAAGTGATGACTTTTGCAGCAATCTTGACACCTATTCTCAAATTCCTTTATCAAAATGGAAACTATGGCTGCATATTTTTTGCTGTTCACAGTACTGCGTTTAGCCAATGTATCAAGATGCATAAAATTATTTGCCAAAACATGAGCTTTCCATAGTTAAAGTTTCATTTTGAATGCTGTTATGGTTTGAAACAGCACAGCTGAGTCGATGTTCACCTTGAAAGATGCATGTTTAACTCATTTGAATGAGTAATCAAACCCACCAAAAATACTAAATCTGTGAGCTATTTTTAATCTTCATGTTCTGGAACAAATTTTCCTTTCGATTTCACAAACGACTTGATTTCATTTCACAAATCATAAAATCTTTTCAGCATTTTACTCTCACTTAGCCACTTTACTTCAGAAATGTAGATGATGTCCTCACAATCAGCATCCATACTTTTAAGGAACTTCTTGAATTGATGATGATTCAGTCCCTTGGATTTTATGACAATTTGCATGATATTATCCATTTTTAAAAATTTCATGCCTAAATTTTCTTGATGTACTTTGCAGTGATATTTCATCAAATGTGAGTTGCTGGTGGCAGTTGCATAGTCTTTTGATTTTATAAGTGTGTGTGTTTAATGCAAGAGGTAGAGTTAGCACTGCATTGTGCCTGCGTCTTATCCTGATTTTAGCTAAGACAGTATTAATTGCATACTTATTGTTTGGTTGTTACTGAGTGATGAGTGTGTGCCTGGGGCTGCGCTGGGCCACTCAGTGTGAAAGAGCTGCTGCCATGATGGTGCAGCAGCAGGGGTTGGGCCACAGTGCCGCATGTGACCCATAGGCCATGGATTGGGCATGCTTGCTCTAGCTAAAATCAAAAGTTGTGGGAAAATGTATTTATTTGTCATAGCAAGAAGCAAATAACTTTAAGTCCACCTGGAACTGTGTATGAAAATGACTGCTTTTCTGACATCTGAGATTACAGCAGCTGTTTGCTATACTTAGTTGTGAGTTATAAGTAATCTCTCAGTAATGAGCGCTATAATAGCTACTGATATGGTGCAGTACTAGTAAATCAGCAGACAAAAGCAGGATATATTGAGACCCATACATCAACATTGCAGGCAGTCTGGGACTGGATCTATTCTTGTCCATTGGGTCAGTCATCCTCACCATGTGTACGGATTGAAACTGTCCAAAAGACCAGTCTTGGCTGAGACCAGGCTGGAGCAGACAAGTCCAACCCACAGCTCATGGGCTGCATGCAGTCTAGCACAGCGGCCTGGACCCTTAGGGCCAACCAAATATTGATGCACCATTAAACCCATCTGGGCTGAAACCAGGGCATGGGGAGCAGTGTAGTGCCTGCTTGAGTTATGGCAAATAGGTTTACCGATTTTGATATGTTGGCTAAACATAGTCCTGTGAACAGCAAAAAATAGGCAGCCATGCTTTCTATTCTGATAAAGGAATTTGAGAATAGGTGTCAAGGTTGCTAAAATAAGTCATCAGTTTCTTGGTTTATTTGTGACTCCATTTTCAGTCAACATAAATATATTATTTGTGAATTTTCATATGGAATATGTAAAGTTGCAATTAAAAATTTGGTCTTGTCTCTTTACCAAACTTTTGTAAGTCCTCTCCTACTGGAGAGAAAAATTCCTCACTTCACAGTCACATATTATTCATGCCATAATTTTTTGGCACTATGTTCATTTGTGAATAATGATTTTGAAGGATGAAGTATAGGAAGAGTAGCATTTCATCAAAAATCAAAAATCTCTACTGAACACCTTGAGAACTCACTAAGAATTGCAACCACTACCATCAAACCCACCTGATATGTTAGTTTCACAAAATGAGGTCAAATATCCCACTAGTTTTATGCTTTTATTGCTCTCTTTTTTTTGTTTTAATAAAAATATTAAAAATGAAAGTGTTGTTACTTACATGTACTAACTATAGTAGGTATTTAATGAAGACTGCTCTGAAAGTATTGCTTTCTGTCTTATGTTAGCCCATGCTATCAGAGGTGGATACTGGTGGTATGGCAGTAGATGCTGAACTTCGCTGCCAATCTTCTGTTACGTTTTGCTGCTGTGTGACAGATAGTGACACAGAGGCAGTCTAACAAAATGACGTCTGACATGGAAATGTGCATGAAACAAAGGTGTGGAACTGAATTCCTCTATGCAGAGGAAGTGTCACCCCGCTGACATTCATCGACTCTTACTGAATGTTTGTAGAGACCAAACAGTGGATGTGAGCGCAGTGAGAAGGTGAGTGGTGTGTTTCAGCAGTGGTGACAGTGAGTTATAGATCTTTATGAGCATGTCATGCAGGCTTTTGTTCATTGCTGGTGAAAATGTGTAGCTAATGATGATGACTGTGGAAAAATATTGTTTTGTTGCTGAGAATTTGCTCAATCAAATAGTGTTATTGTGCTCTTTGTTATCATTTCCATGTAAATAAATAGGAGGTCTTATTTTTGGAGGGACTTACTCCCAGGCAAGATAGAAGGATGGACACCCATGGGCTGGAGGATTGTGCGTGCTTGAAACACAGATTCTCATTTAGCTTTCTTCCCCCAAAACCCGTTTCACTGCAAACTGAACTAGTATAAAGGTTAAGTGAAGGCTTTACGTCAAAGCCAAGTATTTATTACTGCATGCTTAAGGAAGCTGTTTTAGCCTAGTTATGCACTTTTTGATATGGGCAAATGCTGTCACTTTCACATTCCAGTAGAAAGCCCCCATATTTTTCTCATCTGTCTCTGTATTTAAAACCTGTGGCAGACTGTAAGGGTATGACTGAAAGCTGAGGCTGGTAATGGCAAACATCTTACACAGCGGTTTTCTCTTTTTGATGTTTTTTCCAACTTCTGTGCTAGTGCTAGCATATGGGAAAATGAATTGCAAGTTGATTGAAGAAATACTCTTCATATCCCTTCTGTGAAAAACATGATCTACTCCAAGTTTTAGCCTTTTGGAGAAGGATAAGAATGTTTCTTGATGATACTTGGATGCTCATACAACACAGACAACATCAAAATTGTGAGTAGTTATTCTGAACCATAAAATATTAAATCAAAAAGCAGTTCTGTTGGGTTAATTTCTAAACCCTTTCAGTGTTGCCTTTCTCAAAGAATTATATTCCATTTTAGTTCATCCATGATTTAACTCAAAACTACTATAAGTAAATGAGCTGTAACATGCCTTCTTTCCCTTTATGTGTCTCCAGAGACATTTCTTTTACTAAAAGGTTTGTTTCTACTGGGTATTGACCATGCAATAAAGGAAAAAAAGTAAATTTCATTTGGTCACTGTAACTTTTTCTGAGAAAACTGTTTTTCATTTGGATTGGGAATAACTTACATAGTAGTGGATAACATAGAATATATACTCATACATAGACAGCACCTACAATAGAGTAATGCTTTTCCAACATGAGAAGACCTTTCCCGAAGTTGCTTCTTGAGGCTTTTTAGCCTCAAGATTAAAATTTAGCTACCTGGAACTAAATGTTGGGACATTTCATTTTGTCCTCCAGCTACTTTATGGTGGTAATACTTAAGTTCTTTGATGGAAGAAAAGTCACCTTAGCAAAATAAACCAGAAGCTCATTAGTAGCTCATATTGTTCTGTCATGGTTATAGTATAAAAGAGGGAGTCAGATGAGTACTATGTTTATTAATTATGACACTGTAGCTTTCCTAAATGCTTCTGTAGGATACTTTTTTATAAGATTTCATATCTTGCAAAGATTAGAACATCTCTGCTGAAAGAAATGATTACCCTTCAGAGTACCACTCTGGTGGTACGCTGCTGGTGCTCTCTTCTCTCACCACAAGACAGAGGAGGAGAAGACACAAGTGTATTGTCTTAGCTGTTGTGATGGATTAAATCTGACGTGCTGCCAAATCGTATGTGTATTAATAAGCTTCTCCCACTGATCCCTAATGGCAGTCAGATGGGTTGATTGGTGGATTGTGGTGGACATTTAAATGTTTGAGCTGGGCAATTTGAGATGAACTGTCATAATTTGTTAGCCCTGTTGAGGGAACAGTGCCAGGAAGTATCTGGCTGATGACTTAAGAGACACCTCGTAAGGAGAATAAAACCCCAACTCAGTCAGCAAATCTCTCAGTGGTGCTAAGAGGTCTAAACCCAGTGACCAATACAATGTGCTGCCACTTATAATTAGCCTGGAATTAAAAGCTGCTCTTACTAGTGCCTTAGAGGTTGCCATACAATATGCTTCCAAATCATAGTCTATCACCAAACAAGAACCACTGCCTGTCCTTGGCCTTCAGGGTGTATTTGCATGTGTGGAAACAGATTGGAAGATGAATTTCTGGTTATGGGATTAAAAGTTTGTAATTTTTAAAATGTTTTTCCTCAATGTTGCTGCTTACATTTAAGGAGCTGGTTGCTGGCATCTACACAGAGCTGTGTCAGTTTGCAGGACTCAGTGAAAACTATAGAATAAAAGATCAAATTGACAATGGGGAGACTGAATGCTGTTGAATCTAGCCTGTCTTCTTTCACAGTAAGCAAAAGAGAGCAATTGTTTTACCTTCTTTAGTTTTTCTAGTAATACACGAAAGTGTGATAACAATAAATTGTTATATAAGCTCCTAGAAGTTTTACTGTCTAGTAGATTAACTGTCACAGAATGCTGTGTTTCTATATATAAAAACAAACAAAATAACATTCTCTGATAGAACAAGAATGCTAAAACTCTAGGGAAGAGGACATAGGGGATTCTTGTATGAATCATATTTGAGTTATGACCTAACATACAGAGAATAAGATACAAAATAAGGCTATTCAGAACTTCACCATGGACAAGAACTGGTAATCAGCTTCTCTGTTGTAATATTTTGTGTTCCGTACATTTTAATCCTATTGAAATACTGTGTTCTATATGGAGGGATGCTTTGTAAGAGACTTGTTTTTTGTGTGTTTTTCTTTTCTGGATAATCTTTATGCTTTCTGTACTCCACCTTGTAGTTACAAATATGTTTACTTCATGTAAACTTCAATGAAGAAATGAACTATTTTCCCCAGATCCTTCTAGGCATCTGTAATTACTATTCTTTCTACAAGGACCATATCTGATGGCCAAATATCAACCTTTGGAAGTTTGTAGTGTTCCTTTCCAGTCATGTTTTCAGGACCACTTTACTCTCTCCACACTGCTGCAAGTGAGGCTTGCCATTTATCATGACTTGCTGCCAGATGCTCTTCAAAGACTATAAAATAAATAATATTCCTTCAAAAAGCTTTTTCTTACATCTTTTATCTACCATTTGTTCCCTCATCTTTATGCATTTATTAAAGACCTGTCAGAATGAATGGCTAAGGATGTGATTATTTAGCCCTTTTGGAAGAAGAAAAAAGCAATGCACCGGTCTTTCATGTTTGGATACATGCTTAGGTCATTACAGGAAATGAATTTTTTGACCTTTTCTTCTACTTTTGTTTGTTGAGTAGAGTTAAGAATGAATTGTAGTTTTTTGCTTTGAAGGCAAATTCAGTAAGTTAGCATTAGCATACGCAGCTGCCTGGGAACTGTGATGCAGAATGACAGAGGGCAGAGACAGTCAGAAATGAAATGCATTTGCAAAGCTATTGTAGACAAAGGTATAATTATGTTGTATTTTTTTTCTGGCGTTTAAGTCTGTAAGTGCAAATACACCCATTTGTTTTGTCTGGCTGATGCCTTAGTTTGAAAAGGCTCCTAAGGAGCCATCTCTATCATCTACTGTTGTGGCACAATGATTTTGTATATTTATAGACCCATGATTTGGCCCAATTCAAAGCTATAGTCAAAATAGAACTTACTGGTATCCAAATTTACATTTAATACGTTTCAGAGTAGGATCTAACTAAGAATCTATGATAATGCGTTTAAAATGTAGTATAGAACAATTATAGATTTTATATTGTAAAACGTGTGTTGTATGACAAAATGAAGAAATTTTGGGGGTTTTAAATGGTTTTGTAATAAGTGTCAGATATGAGCATTATGTTGTCAGTTTGTCATCAGATTCTCCAGTTGTTGGTACTGTTTTGCTGGAAAACAGACATATCCTGGGAGCCATGTTTTTATAGGCTTTTATGTTCCATGGAAGAAAAATTATATAAACTTATATAAAATTTTCAATTTTGAGTGGTAAGTGGAAATGGAAATACTCTCTTTTGTAACAGTGGCACTATTAGAAAATAATTTAATTGAATTTTGTATCTGTTCCTCTTGTATAAGGTAAACATAATAGCATTCCTCTAGACTCTGATTTTAGATGCACTGTGACTGGGCCAGCTTGTATAGTCTCTATTGCACAGTAAATAAACAGACATTCAACTGTTCAGCTCATCCATCCATCAGTCCAAAATCTTCCACCTCAACTATTCTTCCATAATCAACATTGCCTTTTAATGCCTGATTTAGACACACATTCAGAGTGAGCAGCTCTGGGCACCACTCCTCCATTCAGAGGGTTTTGTTATGAAGAAGTGTACTTAACTGTGGCTAGAACATATAATACACAGTAAATTATAAAAGAAGACAGGATTTTGATTTCCTCCAAGGTGTTTTTTTTTTTTTTTTTTTGAAAGTATAATATTTTATGTCTCTTTCTCATCCTTTTTATTTCTCACTTTCTGATTATATCAGTGCAAAAGAAAAAGTTATTTGTGGGCAAACAACTATTTTAATTTTGACTATTATGCAAACTTTACTGCTTTATGTCAGTAATTTCTTACCAGTCAAGGTATTTTGCCGTGGTTGATTCCCTCTGTCAGACAGTTTATATCCTGTCTGGCTATGCAATGGCGTAGATTTAGGATGAAAAGTGTAAACATGTTCAATAGCAACCCATTCAAATCCCTTTTGTAGGCCACAGGATTGCTAAAAGCAAGACAAATCCTCCTTTTAAATGACATCTTAAGATTCTAAGTTCTCTGTTACAATATTAAGTAAATAGAATTCAATTTCATTCAATAATGAGTCAGACTAGTTAGTGTAAGTGCACACTAGCAATGATTAGATGGACTCAGAACTCCTCAGCTTTTTCATGGTTTCTATACTTACAACAGTAATAATGTTACTTCCTTGTATTCAGTGACAATTTTTTGTGAGTTTGGAGAACAAAGGTTGGGATGCTATTCAGATAGTGAAGTTTCAGGTGTCAATGAAGTGCTGCAGAGTAACAGCTGTGAAATCTAAAGTGGCTGCTGATTCCTTAAAATGTAAAATAACCACTATTAGGGCACCCATTGAGAGTGGGTCTTATTTATTTTAAATTTTCTAAGTATAGACACAACACTTTCATCTGTAATGTCAAGAAATAAAAAGGATAGGATGTTTTAGAAAGATAATATTTTTATTTTTAAGATCTACTGATAGCTGTTTCAGTTGTTTCAATGTAAATATCCAAAAAAATCTTAAGTGTTAAACTGAAGTTAAAAATTATGGAAAATGTGTGATGTACTAGAAGTGATCAAGCTTTAACTTCACATAGAGAGGAAGTAAAGGTGTCATACTATTTACCTTTCAGGCACCTTAAGTTATAATAGTTTATGAGTATAATATCTTTCAGAGCACAGTGAAAGAATTGAGATATTTTGTGTTGTGTAACATAATGTTAGGGACCTGAGGGTACTAACAGCCCCTACTAGCCCTAAAAAGCTTCTCCAGGCCCCTGCTCATGGGACTCAGAGTCCCATTTCAGGCTCTGATCAAGGCCATCAGTCCCTGCCCCAGTGATGTGTGGATCTCCAGCTCTGCGACAGAGCTGCCCTGCCTGGACACAGGTCCTGCTGAGCTGGTACAATCTGTGGGCTGATATTCTTGCCTGGGCCTGAGCCCATTTCCATACCTGTGGCACTGCCAGACCTTGCTGAGGCTGTCTGACACTGGTTGCCCTCACCAGGCCTGATCCTGACCCAGACTGTGGGCTAGCATTCGGATCTGGCTTTCAGATCTTCCTGACACCAGAAACTTACCTGGTGATCTGTACTTCTGCTTGAATTTGGCCATTGACTCTGGGCCTGCCCTGCTTCCCTTGCAAAGGTACTGTGTGCTGGTCCCTACCTGATGAAAGCCTTGCCTTGCCAGCCCAGGGATCCCCTATGGTCTCTGGTGCTCTGTCCACCAAAGAACTAGTGGATTTGGTATTGAGAGACTTCAGTACAATGAAGTGTTCAGCCTTGGATCTGTGTGCTGTAATGGAAACTTTAGGGTTTAAACTTGAAGGAAACATGAGCATCCAAGAGAGTTCAAGAGTGATTTGGTTGATGGAGGACAGTCTACCAATTACAATGTATATTCTCTACTGGATACAACGATGAAGGCTTCAATAGAGTCCCAAGGAGATGTCTTCCAAGTCCTTTCTCTGCTCCCATCACCAGACCATTCCTTTTGCTATTTTCTTAACATTATGCTCCATCTTTTATGAAAAAGATGAAATGGTCAGCTGAATTGTTCAAATGCCATTTAATGGCATTACTTTTATGTTATGCTATAAACAGTGATAAGCTATTCATGTTATATAGTATCTTGTATAAATGGCAGTTACTGAAGTGTTACAATGTATAAAACTGTAAAAGCAGTATCAAATTCTGCCTTGTAGCACCTTGCCATTTGTAAATCATTTTAAATGCTTATTCAATCTTCCTTTTCTATTTCAGTCTAAAGGAAGTGACAGCTTCATAATATGCCCATATCTCAGGTTCTACCACCTCTGAGAGAAGCTGTGTAGTTTTTGAGATGTATTAGTTTCAAAAAATTTCAGAACAGGGAGGATCAAGATGTAAGATAGTAATTTTTGTTTTCTTACTGAAAACTTTTTCCTCTTTGTGACTGAATTTACAGATACACTGAGTGAACTTCCCCCTTTCTTTCTCACTCAGCATCTACATATTGTGAATTATGCCTGAATACCAAAGTGTTATTTAATGTAGCCAGGAAAAAAAAAAAAGAAGGAAAAAGAATGAATGATAACCCATTACCACTTCATATCTAGGGATCATTTTCAGAGTTCAAGGCTATTCTTTTAGCCATGCCACAAAAATTACACAAGCACTACTAGTTTTTATAACCCCCTTAGGCAGTACTGAAACCATAAACATGATGGGAATAAAGTCTCACCATGTCTATCTAATAGCACCAAAGACAGTTACTAGAATTGGTGCTGACACAGCATTCAGCTTGTATTAAAGGTTTAACATAGAACACAAAACGTCCTGGCTGCTTTTCTATAAGCTGTTAGATCACTGGAAGAGGATGAGTGCAAGTACAATCTCAAAATACATACCAGCAAGGTGTCTAATAGTACCACAAAACAGCACGTGTAGTGAAACACACTGTTGAGTTTCGGTCAGAGATCTGGACAAATAACACTTGGAAAATCCAGATGTGTATGTGTATACATAAATCTTGACTATACAGTAAAGAAACAACATGAAACAGTGAAATGTAGTGCAGAAGTAATGCAGAAATAGGTGTTATATTTGTGTCTATGTACACGCACACATAAAGACATAGGTGTATTTATGTGGATACTGCTTGTGTTTTATGAAACCCATGTACACAGTTTGTATCACATATAGAATTTTACATTCTTCTCAGTTAATTGATGTAAGGCAGGAAAAGTGACTGCAGTCAGAAATTACAGTGATCTAATGAAACCAAGAGTATGAGGATCGGGTCCTGATTGAACAGATGCAGTCACACATTAGAACGTATCTCTCTTACTCATTATCTGTAATAATTCTGTTACTTTGTTACAAGTGAAAGGCATTCAATGATATTTAAGAATTATGAAAACTTTAAACTTGCAGATGTTTCCTCTTGTCTATTAAATATTCAGCAAAATTAGTCACTCAAGCATAGAAATTACAGGGAAAGCAATTCAAACACTCACAGGAAGACAACTTACGGAAAATTTGCCAATTAATTTTGTGAGTGCTTTAATAATTAATGATTGTTTCTTATTTTTCCACTTTCCTGAATGAATATTTCTTGATTTCTGCCTTGTGTAAAACTTTTCCTTTTACTGACGTACTTCTTGTCATTTTAATACCTTTGTTTGGTGATGATTTTGTCTTTGTTGTCAATTTCTATTACTTGACTCCTTGAGCTTCCTCCCACTGCTTTTTGGTGGTGGTGTTTTTTTTTTTTAATTATTTGATTGTATTTCAGAATAATTTCTATTGTTTGTGTTTATAAAGCATTGTCTTTGTTAGCTATAAAAATGAGTTTTTACTCTTGCTTACTCCCTTTATTTCATAATCTAAAACCTAAATTCAGTGTATCTCACTGTTCAGGTTTTGGCCATAAGATGAATAATTGTCATCTTGCCAGTCATACCAGAAAGTTCTTGTCAGATTGAATTATTAGAAAATTGAAGGTCAGTGAGGTTTATTACTTAATATCTATATTGTAGTGTGTACTGATTGGTGATCCCTTAGCCTCCAACAACTCACTCCTGTGTATCCTACTTTATTCAATTTTTACGTGAACAGTGACCTAATTTGCATGTACAAGTGTAGGGTTTTTTTCAAAAACTAGAGGAATGCAGGTCCCAGCAGAGACCAGATTAACTCATACTGTAGCTCTCCAGAACCAGAAAGTGGAGGCTACAGTTTTTATACAGGCAGAGGAGAGAATTTCTGACAAAATCTCATATATCACAGTACTGAAAGTAGCTCCAGCATCACAGTTTTCACTTGAGACAGTCCATATTTCAGAATCAGCCTTCTCTGTAATTTAGCATATTTATTAACCATCTTATCTATTCTGAGGATTGAACTGGGCCTATTTAAAGTCTTATTTCTGTGTAATTGCTGTCAGTGTTTATTAAGCCTCATTGCAAAGACAGAGCAGGGCTGGGAAATTAGCCTCACTGGTGACAGTCTGCATTAAATAACCAGAGCTGGTAGTGAGCTTCATACTGTATTTTTCATTTAGACTTAGGTAGCTAGTTTTTAGTTTTAAATGCAGCTGAACTGTTTTGATGATCTCTAAAAATCACATCATCATAGCTGCTGGAAATTGGATTCTGAAACACAATTTCATCTTTTTTACAATGTTGACCTAATTTGAATCTCTTACTTGCAGCATGTCTTCAAACTCTTCCCTCTCAAATCTTCTAGAATCAGACCACATTGACAGAAAGATGGAGAGGACAACTACAAGGGGAATCTGAAATTTTTCTCAAAAATGTTTTTACAGTCATCTTTACTGTAATCACAGGCACGCTCTGGGAAACACAGCAGTGTTTTGCCTTCAGGGCTTTGAACTCAGGAGAAACATGAGAAACAAAATCGATTCATGAGATTTTATTTTTACCTCAGTACGCTAACACTAAAGGTTTTTTCTCTTGCTGCATCCTGAGACTGTTCCCCTGAGCCAAAGCTGCTTGGTTTCATCCTTCAGTGGCTAACTCTTAGATGGTCCTGTGAAAATGCTACACTGTAGTGGTAATGGAATGGCTATTATGTCCTAAAAATCTCCCAGTTCAAGTTGCATCATCCCATCTCAATTGATTCACAGTTGCAGACATAGAGGGACAGCCAGTCTTGAATTTCAAGACTTTTTTTCTGTTGAGTTCAATATTACCTATGTTTTTTTTGTTTGAAATTTCATTCTATTCTTATAACTTTAAATTTCTAGTGATGTTATTTAAATTTGTGTCAATTCCAGCTGTTTTCTTCTGAAGTTTGAGATGTCTCATGATAGCTATACTTCAGGAAAACCCTAGACTTTCTTAAACCTCCCAAGTGTCTTAAATGGAAAAAATTACACCAGAAATCTGATAAGAACAAATCCTTTGTGAAAGCTCAGATACGTTAAATTGGATTGGAAACAATGAGAACACACCATGTTTTGTATGTTTAACTGTCTCCAGACTTGTAGCAAATGGATTTGTGTATAGTACTTACTGATTTCTTACTACCTTAGTGAAAGGTACGATGGTTACTTCACAGCCAAAGGAGAGAGTGCTACAGTGGGGACAGATGAGACAGATGTGCTGAATATACAGACAGTTGTACAGTTCTGAGTGTGGTAAATGTATTGTGTGAAGTTGTGTGTGATGGCTTGATGTGTGAGTTGGTCTCACATTGTTGCTTTTGAGGTATTTGATGCCTTGAATACTCATTCTCCTGAAGAAGATCTGATCTGTGAACAATATGCTCAGTTCTGCCCACGAAATAGAAACAGTCAATTATAATTCCTGGGGAAGCTAAGAAAACAAGAAAGCTTTCCTCAGGGGCACAAAATTAGTTCTAGTTTTAGGAATAGAAATAGATCTTAGTCTTACATGTTAAACCTTAGTTATATTCCATCTGTTCTGAATAGAGGGCCTTGGAAAGTCATGTCAATGAGAATTCAAATAGTAAAAAAAGCATCATCAGTTGCCATATAAGATCCAAAATCAGAGGTTTTATTGCCAGTGTGGGTGTCTAGGAGTAAAGGAAAACACCTGTTTTCTACCATAAGGGAAGTTTTTAAATCAGGCAGTTAAACAACAGCTTTTGATTTTTCTCATATTTTGGATGCATACTGAGGTCATAGTAAGAGAAATGAAGCAGGGTTAAATTTGGTGATTACAGAAAGCTATTTATTTATCGAAGATAGGACTGGAAGAATGTTGCTCAGTTTGCCCAACTTGAACGTCACAGAGTAGATAAGCCTGCCTCATCCCAAGGTCATTTATAAGCAACAGTCTAATTTATTCTTAAAGGTAGCTAGCAAAAGAAAGTTCACATCAATATTGGTAAGCTCTTAAATTTAGTGCTTCATTTCTGTTACAATCAGAAAGCTTCCCTAAATATTATTTAACACAAAGTAAACGTATTCATAATCACAATCATACTGTCAGGTTTTTTTTTAGCACCTTTATCTGAAATCAGAGACAAGGATCTAAAGGGCTTTTCAGAATGGAGGAGAGCAGCAGCTTTTCAATTTGTACATGTCAGTTAAATTTCATGCAGAATCACTGAGCAAAACTATCCTTCTTACACTTTAATTAAATAACCTTTGAGGATGAAGAACCACAGGGGACAAGGTCATAGTGGAAATTGTAATTATGTTCTAGAGCTATTGATTTTATGCTAATGATTTTAAGTTATGCATATAGATGTGTATCTAATAATCTCACCTAATATGGCAGGTGGTGTTTCAAACTTCCTATGCCATTTGGGAAGGGTCTTGTTTAGACAGACTTTAGCATGTCTATATGATTTATTGCAAAGTGTTGGTATGTGCAGGAGAGGGAGCTCAATATCAGGTTGAAAGAAAATGTTTTGACTTTTTTTAGGGGACTGCAAAGAACCAAGGCAAATGGAGAGAAGGAGGCAATAGGAAAAGCAAGACAAAACAGTATCTCTGTGCTCTCAGTGCCACAGGTTTTTAAAATCAAGATTCTGATGTATGAAGCTGGGAAACTCCCAATACAAAGATCATCACTGAGATATCTTGTATACAGGATTTCTTTCTTATTTGCATATATTCTAAAGGGTTATTTACGGAAAACTGTATTTTTTTTAAACTTTAGAGTCATAGAATCACTTGGGTTGGAAGGGACCTTGAATGACATCAGTTCTGAGACCCCTGCTGTGGACAGGATTGCCATCCACTTCATCAGGCTGCCCAGGGTCTCATCCAACCTGGCCTTGAACACCTCTAAGCATGGGGCATCTACAGCTTCTCTGGACAAAATTTTTTGTTGCCTCACCACTCTCTGGGTAAAAGATTCTCTCTCAGTATCTAAATCTACCCTCTTTTATTTTAAAATCATTCTCCCTTGTCCTATCACTATCCGACAGTGTAAAAAGTCAGTCCCCTTCCTGTTTATTAGCTCCCTTTAAGTACTGGAAGACTGCAGTGGAAGGCTTCAGAGCCTTTTCTTTTCCAAACTGAAAGAGCCCAGCTCCCTAAACCTCTCTTTGTGGGAGAGGTGCTCCAGCCCTCTAATCATCTTCATGGCTCTCCTCTGGACCCACACCAAGAGCTCAATGTCTTTCATGTGCTGGGATCCCCTGGCCTGGACATAGTAAACTAGATGGATGCTCACAAGGGCAGTGTAGAGGGAGATAGTTACCTCCTTCAACCTGCTGGCTGCTCTTTTGATCCAGCCCAGGAAATGTTTGTCCTTCCAGGCTGCAAACTCACACTGTTGACTCACTTAAAGCTTTTAGTCCATCAGAATCTCAAGATCCTTCTTCACTGGGATGCTCTCAATGATTTCTTCTCCAAGTCTTTAAACATATCTGGGATTGCCTCAAACCCAAATGCAGTACTTTGCATTTGGCCTTTGGATAGTATCCAAGTCCTTTTAGCAAGAATAGCTTTGTTCTAATTCTGTGTTGTGAATGTGTTGATTTTGTGACTCACAAAGTCTTTCCAACTATCTATAATTCAGATAAGCATCTATATTTTTACTGTGAATGATTTTAAAGCACTCTTTTTCATTGATAAAACTTATAAATCAGGGCATTCTGGTCTAGAGAAGCAACTCTTTTTCCAGAAAAGCTCCAAGAGCTTGTATTTATGGTATTAAGTTTGTGTATATCACAGATGGCAGCCAGAATGTGGTCTGATCATGTGGACTGATATTGTTTTACAGTATTTTATTATATTTAGATAATAGCAAATAAGGTGAGATCTTCCGTAAGATTATATCTTTTAATAAAAAACTCCAACTCAACTCCAAAGGATTTTAATCAACAACCTGCACCCAGACATTATAAAATTAACAGTCTACTCATATCAGTAATTATTGTTAATTATAGAATATCTTGCCACGCTCAAAGGCACACATCAGAATTTGCACTACTTTCATGACAAGGCTGATGATCGCTTTTTAGTGAAGAGGGATGTTTGTGGTCCATATACATCTGCTCTTGTTCTGCTTTGAGCACATCTATCACCTTTATGTGTCCCTTGACATGTAGTTTTTATTCTGAATCCAGAAAATGCTTGTTCTTACCTTATTTACAGTAAACACTCTGACTTCTGTAGGAGTGCTCAAAAGTATCAGCTTGACCAATTGAGTGAAACTTTCTTACTTTCTTGAGTTTTGATTTTCTCTGGATCGCAAATGGAGCAAACTGGCAAGCAGTAGACAAGAAGAAATTTTCTTCAGTTACTGCCCATGCTGTGCCTATTGGAAAGACTAATACAGACTTCAGTCACTTCATCTGTCAATCTAACACTTCCCACTAGTTCACAAGTCAAAAGAAGTTAAAGATGCAGTTAAAAAGAAAACATCTTGGAAAATAATGGATGGGAGGAAAAAAAGTGCTTTAAATTATGAGAGGAGTTCTAAAATACTGATTACTTACATGCCAGGTTCTCACTCACTAGGTGGTCTTTACATACATACAATATAGCTGAAAATGTTTACTATCAGTTAAACTTCACTTGCTTTTCCTTCTCACACTGCCTACATTTCCGTGTCTTGTCTCTCTCTCCCTTACAGCTTGACACTGTTTAGTGTCTCCTCTGCCATTCTCACTAATCGTCTCCTCTGATTAGTAATAGCATCAGGTATCCCTGGGCTTTACCCTTTGTGATCAACCACTTTTAGTTTGAACTGGAGCAACTGCAAGAATGGCAAACAGAAGTCTGTTGCCAAGCATCAGACTCAGAGGTGTATATATATATACCTATTTTAATCTGTCGGATTTTTGGTTTGTTTGTTTATAAGATTGAGATACAGTAAAATTTCTAGTTTGGGAAACACTTTAGAGAGATAATAACTCCGTTCTGATATAATCTGCCTCTAGAATAACAAATCTATAAACTCATGATCAGAAATCCAACAACGTGAATAATTATTCTATAAACATCTTACAAAATTCTTACAGTAATTTATTTACACGAGTAATACTGCTGCAGTGTTTCTGTGAAAGTCTTGATAAAAAAGTAAAAAAGTTTTGAAAGTAACTGTAAACAATCTTGAGGCTTTCCTGTACTTTTCTGTTGCTACCTGACTATATTGCTACTAGTCTTTGTATGTATGGTGTCTGTTAGAACCACAGAAGATAACGTTAGGAGACCACATTATGTATATAATTGATATTAGTTCTCACTGAAATTTACAATTTCTAGTATATGACATGACTATTATTCAGCTGTTTAAACTGCATAGCAATATCATAGTTTCTGAAAAGGAGAAAAAACCTTATGTAAAATGTGGAGAAAAATCACTGTAGTTTTATTTTTTGTGGTAGACCTACACTAATAAATGTACATGCAGTAAAACACGTGGAAAAGAAAAAGGCCGTGATCTTTAGGAAGAAGGAGTGGCTAGGTTGTTTCTCTGTAAGCTTGCATCTGAGGCAGAGCAGCAACCCTATAGGGATTAATTTAGTACTTGGGGAAGAAGTAGGCCTATAAATCTAAACTATAGATCCTTCTTTCCTCACGCATCCAATGGATTTGCTTGGAAGCAAACCGAGCATATAAAACATTACTCTTGTGTTATAAGAGCTGGCTTCTCTTTCTGCACCACAAATGCGAATCCTACAAGTTTATTCCCTCACACGGAGCCACACAAACACAGACTTATTTTTATAATTTATTTTGACAGTGAAGAGGCTCAGATAGTTTCTAGTTATTTTGTCATAGATACTTCTATAGTGTGATATTTTCCAAGATCAGATCTGAAGTTCTGTCACCACTGAAATTCTGGCAGTCCCTTTATTATATGGAAGTTTATCCTTGATCCATCCTTTTGCTTCACTGTTACCTGATATGGTATGAGTACTGATCAAGGAAATGACCAGCGTGTTCTCAGAAACAGCTCATGTGGCAATGAATGCTGACAACTAAGTCAAGAGCAGTAGTCAAGGTGTAGAGGGAATGCAGAACCAGAAATAACAAATAAGGTTACAGGCTGTGGTTGATGGACAGTAAGATGCCTTCTGGTTATGGGCAGGAGGTTCCAAAAGGCCATGTGAGAATTATTTGCTTGTGTGCTTTGAGAGAAAAATGTGCCTCTTTGACTAAACAATGTCTTCCTAAAGCTATAATTCCGAGTTCTGAGTTAAAAACAAACAAACAAACAACAAACAACAACAACAAAAACCAACCCACTGCCACAAAAAACAAACAAACAAACAAACAAAAAAACCAAAAACCAAAAACAAAAACCCACCCCAATTTATTTCCAAACTCAGTCCCACCTTTTAAGGTTTTCTTTTTTTTTTTTTTTNAGGGGACGGTGGGGGGTTGTTTCTTTTTTTTAAAGCTCTTAAAAAAAGAAGTAGTAAAAGCTATAGCTCTTGGAAGGCCAATCAATAACATCACATAGAAACTGTGTTAATTTATCACACAGCAAAGAATACTGTAAATGAGATAAAACAGTTATCTACTTTCTAAACATAACCTGCAATGCTTCATATTTTTTACTATTACAAAGGCATTTACTAAGGAAACAAAGTCTATGTCAGATAAGAGCCAAACGTAATTCTACAGCTATTGTATCCTAAAGTCAGATGATGTTTCAGTGAAAGGATATTAAATTGCATCAGGTGAAGCCAGTAGATCATTTGTATATATGTTCTTGAACACCCAGTAAACCTCAAAGGCTCTGATGCTATCCAAAATCTTTTTGTACATCAGGTGATATTAACTTCTTTCTTGGTAAAGTAATGTAAGCCAGACACCATACCCACAGGGCATTACAACTGTGACTTTTTACACATAAAGTGTGACTCTTCACTTCTTCCTTAAGGGACACAAGATGACAAGCTTAGAGACTCTTAGCTCTGAGCACTTCCTTGCTGAACAGCATGAAACAGGCAGAATTACAGAAGGCTTCACATTTGTATCAACCTTCAGGCTTCACATTCATAAGGGTGTCAGTTTTGGTAGCAATGGTTATGAAAATGCATGAAAACACTGGTTTATTTCATATAAACTTTTAAAAAAATCTCTGACAGCAGCATTAGCTGCTTGAATGAATTTGAATATGCTAGCAGAGTCAGAGTCATATTAGCTGGAAGAATATGACATAGCACAGAAATGTGATTACTGTATCTGTCTGTCTCTAAAAATTGCCAATATATTCTAGTAAAATATGATATATCTACTTATTGTTAAGTATTCAAGGCAGGACATTGATTTAGCTAAAAAATTCTCAGTGCATTAATATAAACGAATAATTAAAAACTCTTTCATGAGACGTAACCACCAAAACTGTGGCCAATGTTCAAAAACAAATAAATGAAGATTTGGGCTATTGCTTACAAAATCCATTATAAATTGAACTGCCTCTTATTTTCTTGAACCAAAAATAGATTTCAAATAGGGAGAGTTTTTGTGTTTAAATGCCTTATTTCACTTTAAATCAAATTTCAGAAGTCTTACAAACTAATCAGAAAGCTGGAGTTTATTTGGCCTTGTGCCAATTCAGTGGCTCACTGGATTTCTGCTTTGCTCATTCTGGCATGCAATACCATAACCATAACCATGCAATATGTTTATATTGTATATATCTTGTCTCAGCCTTTTAAAAACATTTTGTTTCAAGAAGAAGAAAACTTCATCAACACTTTTTAAAATGCATCTGAACTTGCACCGTTAAAATCAGTATCTCATAAGAAAAAACAGCTGAAACTGCAGCTTCTGCTGTACGTAAAATTATTGCTTTGCACATTTGCCATAGATTTTCCAGTCAGAATGATCAAAACCCAAGTGCTTCAGCTGAGATCCAAAAGAGAAATTGACTGTAACATAGAAGAGATAATTTATGCTTTTCCTGCAGCTAATGTTTTGAGAAGATATTATGCGCATTTTCTTTAAACAAGAAATTCTCAATGGACGCATGTGAAATACTCCAACACTTTATGGAACATTAACCTTTTACACTCTTGCAAGCACTGCCAAAGATTTGCTGATATGAGTTAGAAACGTGCCTTTAGCATGCAGATTATTGGCTTGATTAAAATGAAGAGACTTTGTGTATTTACAAGTTGATCAGATGCAAAATACTTGTTTTCCCCATTTACTTACTGTTTTACAGGCTTGGGACTGAGTATTTATGTATTGTGAACAGTGTTGTTTTAACTTATCTGGAGTAAGCCCAAAGCAAAAATCCCCTTTTCTTATATTCTCTTATTCTGATTCTGTTCTACCTTTATATTGAGAAATGATATTATGTTTATTAATTCGAACTTTTATAGGGTATTTTTTGAAAAATACTGCCATGGTTGGAATTTGCAAAGAACAATGCACGAATCTCAAACATTATTTTGTTTAGATATAGATAAGTTAGGATACTTAACAAACTTAGAGAATTCCCTAAAATTTGATGCTTGTGGAAGATCTGTGCAGGTCAACAACTACTATCCATTCATCTACCAACCAGGTTTCCTTACTGTAGGAGGCTATCAGGTTACTTAAACATGATATCGCCTACATAAATCCATACTCACTGCTCACAATTGCCTTCTTGTTCTTCATGTATTTGAGACAGGAGATTTATGAATCTCCAAAAGGATTTTCTTCATCACTTTCCCAGGGATTGAGCTGATGCTGACTGGCCTGTAGCTCAATGAATCTTTCTTCCTGTCTTTCCTGAATATAGTGATACTTGCTCCCTTCTAGTTTTCAGGAACCTCTGCCAATCACCATGATCATTCAAAGATGATCAGTAGTGGTCCTGCAATTACATCAGCCAGCTCCCCGAGTACTTGTGGGTGCAACCCATCAGGCTCTGTATGTAAGTCTAGTTACTTTAAGTGCTTCCTAATTTCATTCTCTTTTCACTGAGGGTAAGTCTTTGTTCCCAAATTTCCCTCTGATTTCTGGGACATGGGATTCTTGAAGGACAGTTTTACTGGTAAGGAATGAGACAAGGCATCGAGTACCTCTTTACCTTCTCCATGTCATTGGTTCCTCTCTCCTGGTTCAGCAGCAGACCTACATTTTTCCTAGTCTTCCTTATACTGTTCTTACTGCTGGGCAGTAAGAAACCAGATGAGATTTAACAAAAGCAAGTGTAAAGTTTTGCACCTGGGAAGTAATAAATGCAAGTATTAGTACAGGTTGGGGCATGACTTTCTGGAGAGGAGCTCTGTGGAGAAGGACCTGGGGGTCCTGGTGGACGACAGGTTGACCATGAGCCAGCAGTGTGCCCTGGTGGCCAAGAAGGCCATTGGGGTCCTGGGGTGCATTAAAAGGAGCATAGCCAGCAGGTCAAGGGATGTGATCCTCCCCCTCTACTCTGCCCTGGTCAGGCCTCACCTGGTGTACTATATTCAGTTCTGGGCTCCCCAGTACAAAAAAGGGATCTCCTAGGAAGAGTTCAGTGGAGGGTCACAAAGATGATAAAGGACCTGGAGCATCTCTCTTGTGAGGAAAGGCTGAGTGACCTGGGTATGTATGGCCTTAAGTAAAAAAGACTTGAGAGGTGATCTTACTAATGTGTTGACATTATTGATCTGTTCAGGCTGTATTAACCCTTTGCGAGAATAAACAATTACCTGATCAGGGCCAAGAACTGCATAAGACACCAATATGATGTGCAGGAAAATGGCAAAATGGCGTTTAATCACACGTGGCATCCGTTTATATACCTTTTGCTCTACTTCGTCTACACCCCTAAAGGTGTATTGTCCAATTACTGAGCTCGGGGGGGCACTATCCCATGACATCCCATACAGCCTCACTGTCGCCTAATACAACATTTCCCTCTCCCCCAAGCTCAATAAAGCATTGTCCCGTTACAACGCGAACGCAATCTTACACACACCTAAATCTATCTAAACCCTATACTAGTTACAATATTTCGTGAATTCTGTGATACCCTAAATGTCTATCAAAGCAGTGAATATCGTGCGTAGCAAACCATTCTACAATTCTACAAATATCTTATAGAGCATGGAAGGCAAACCAAAAGCACACAAAGATTACAAACCCTATTAAAGAAACTTAAGTAATTATTTTAGCCATGAGCCTATTCCCTCAAACAGTCCGCCCAGCCACTTCTTAAAAGGATCAGACTTTTCTTATCTTCTGCGTATGTTCTTGCATCCATCGCAGCCTCCTGTGTACAGATTCACTGTGGTCACTCAGGCTGAAGCAGCACATCCCTTTAACATCCTAACACCCATGGCCTTAAACTAACAAAAGAAAATCTATAATGGCTTAAGTATTGCTAAATACATTCAGTAAGGCACAAAATACATAATATAAGGCAGGTAAAGACTAAAAGTACCAGAACTATAGTTTTAAGTATCTGTGTGAACAATGATGTAATTTCACCGAATAGTACCAGAAGCCAGTCACTGAATAGGTCTCTTGGTGTTTATGTTCCAGCTTCGGCTTTGGTTTTCCCAGCAGTGAATTCTGTAGAGAGAGTGTTGTTTTTGAGATCTGGCTTAACTTTTCGTGATGGGACCCATACAATTTTGCCTGTCTCTTCATGTTTCACTGCGGCGTATCCTCTTCCCCATACTAATATCCTCCAGCCTGTCTCCCATGTTCCAGTGTCCACTCTAACCTTAACCGGAGGACCCTCGCTTAAGATTTTGGGTTGCCAGTGTTTCTGCACGGGAGTTCGAATGCAATCTCCGCGTTCAAAATGATTCAAAGCGTACAGAGCTTTTGCTAGTATCTCCGCCTGTCTAGCCACAGGGATCCTGTCCCTGTAACCCTCTCCTTCCCCAAGGACGCGTATCTTGTCCTTAAGGAGGCGATTGGCACGCTCTATGATTGCTTGCCCCTGAGAGTTGCCTGGGATACCTGAGATGTGAGATATACCCCATAGTGCTAGCCACTCTTGGGTTGAGCGTGAGATGAAACAGGACCCATTATCGGTTTTAATTTGTTTAGGTAAGCCCATTACCGCAATGGCAGCAGTCCAATGGTATTGTGCAGCGGACGAGTTAGTCTTGGCATGCTGCGTAGCTACGATGACAGTAGAGGAAGTGTCCACTGTAACTGCAAGCCAAGGACGAGGGGATAGACGTGGTTCCCATGTAAAGTCCGTTTGCCAAATCTGTAGTGGTCCAAGGCCACGAGGATTAACTCCAGCCCCTATTACTGGTGAGGAATTACAGTGGGGACAAGCTTGGACAACATCACGTGCTACAGATAAAGGAATAGAGCATGTCCTGGCTAGCGCACGGGCACCTATATGAAGAGAAGAATGAAGGTCATGGGCTTCTCTGACTGCGAAAACAAGCGTACGGGCGGCTTCGTCTGCAACAGCATTTCCTGTTGTAAAGAAACCTGGCACCTCAGAATGACTGCGAACATGTAGGATGGCCACAGGGGCCGAGCGAGAAGCCAAAGCCTCCTCTAGAAGGCCTGCAGCTTCCGTGCTCGGATTCCCTTCTAGGCCCATACGGGTAAGCAGTTTAGCTGTAAATGCAGAGTCAGTAACAATGTTACATGAAATCTCACGCCAGAGGCTAATTGCCATTGCTACAGCCATCACCTCAAGCATTTGCACACTGGCTCCTCGATTGGTAAATACAGCGGTCTCCCAACTGTTGTCTGATTTCTGCCAGACTATCGCTCCTTGTCCGGTAGTTGAAGAAGCATCTGTAAATAGAGTAGGTCCATCGAGCGGGGAAGTCAGGACACGAGATCGAAGAGAGATTCCTAGAGGTCTGGCTAAATCAAAAATGGGAAGTGAGTCGGAGTACTTAATGCTCCCTCTGAAGTCCTGTAGTGCTGCAAGAAGGGTTTCAGGGAGTGGTTGCACATCACGAAACGAGTTCTGCAGATATATCACATCAGGCTCTTTTGCCAAGGCTCGTAATGATAACAGTCGAGATTTCCTGAGCAACATTACTAAAATTTCAAGCCATGAGGTGTAAGCTCGCGTAGGTTGCACTGAAAACAACCACCACAGAGGTTGAGGCTTGGCATTAAGGGTATGGCCTAAGATAGCGGCCGCACCAGTCTCACATCGAGTCACTGCCAGTTCAAGATCTAAATCAGGGCTGAATCGAGCGAGCGTATTCTGCATACAGTTATGTAAAATTTCTTGCCAGGCTGCGGCCATCTCATGGGTTAGGTCCCGGGGTTCATTTGGATTAGAGCCCTTTAGCTGATCATAGAAGGGTTTCATTAATCGAGGTGGTATTCCCAAGGCATTGCGAACCCACTGCAGGGCTCCTACCAGTTTCTGAACATCCCACAAGGTCTTTATGTGTGGTTGAATAGAAAGGCCCACTGGCTGGACCATTTCGGGACCAAACTTATATCCCAGGTATTCAACTCCCGGGCCCCTCTGTGTTTTTTGCTCTGAGATGGTAAAGCCAGCTGCAGTAAGCGTGATCATCACCTGTGACTCGAGTGTCTGCAACTCTAATTCAGTAGGGGCTGCAAGCAAAAGATCGTCCATATAATGTGAAATAAGATACTGTGGGAAATCTCTTCTAACCGAGTGCAACACTCTGCTGACTACTAGTTGACAGATAGTAGGGGAGCATGCCATCCCCTGCGGAAGGACGCGCCACTGAAATCTTTCAGTGGGACCTAGGTTATTGATCGTTGGCACTGTAAAAGCAAATGCTTCTCGATCCTCTTCTGCGAGAGGAATGGAGAAGAAACAGTCTTTAAGATCTATTACCACTAATGGCCATTTTCTGGGTATGGTTGACAATATTGGTCCACCTTGCTGCACTACTCCAAAAGGTACAAGTTGAGCATTAACCGCGCGCAAGTCATGCAGCAGACGAAAAGCACCAGAGCGTTTTTTTATAACAAAGATCGGAGTATTCCATTGGCTGAGAGAGGGCTCTATGTGCCCCAGCTGAAGTTCTTGAGAGATTAATTGCATGAGTGCTTTAAGTTTGTCCAGAGGAAGGGGCCATTGATCTACCCAAACGGGGCGCGCATCCCGTTTCCACTGCAAAGGTATTGCATATGCCGTAGATAACTGGCAGACAGTGGCCCTTATTATAAATTTGTAATACGTGCACCCACACTATTAAGGAAGTCCCGACCTAGCAATGTACCTGGAACTTCGGCAATGAGAGGTACAAGCAGGGCAGGCTTCTCCAGTGAACCATCTCTGTTCACTAACTAAAATTAGTTAGTGTTAACTAACTGTTAACTAAAATGATCTCTACTTCTCCCAAGCTTTTTCTAGTAGGAATGGTTCCTCCCACCCCTCTCACAATTTGAGAGGGACCTGACTTTGACTTTGCATTGGGTCTTAAAGTGGCCATAAATATAACTTATAAATATCTTAAGTGTGGGAGTCAAAGGGACATGGCCTACCTCTTTTCAGCGGTCTGTGGGGACAGGACAAGGAGAAATGGCCATAAACTTGAGCATAGGAAGTTCTGCTTGTGAAGGAATTTCATCACAGTGAGGGTGATGGAGCGCCTGGAATAGGTTGCCCAGGGAGGTTGTAGATTCCCCTTCTCTGGAGATATTCAAGACCCAACTGAATGCCTACTTGAGCAGTCTGCTGTTGGGAACCTGCTTTGCAAGGGGGTTGGACTTGATGGTCTCTAGAGGTCCCTTCCAACTCCTGCAATTTTATGATTCTGTGATTCATGTGCTTGTGTTTTATTTTGTGAATTACTTCTTACTACCTTTGACATCACCTGCCAGATGCAACTCCAGGTCCATATTGGCTTATATAACATTATCCCTGCAAGATGGGGCAGCAATGTATTTTTCTTTTGGGTTACCTGCTCCTATTTGTACTTGTACCTTCCTTCCAAGCAGACCTCTGAAGAGGTTAAAATATTCTCTCCTGAAAGCTAGAGCTCTGGTCCTGCTTTTTCCTCTTTTCCTTCCTCTTAGAATCCTAAACTCTACCATCTCATGGTCACTGAACCAAAGCTGACTCTGGCTTTCATGAGCCTAACCAGTTTTTCATTAGAATCAGGTTGAACAGGGGGTCTTTTCTTACTGCTGCTTGTTGTTCCTCAATTATGCTTGCTATGAAGTTGTCAACAATGCATTCAAGAGTTTTCCTAGGTGAGCTGAGCCCTTCTGTACTGCCCTTCCAGCAGACATCAGTGTGATTTAAGTCCTTAATGTATCATTCCTCGCCTGGCATGAGAAGCTACGTTGCTTGAAGAAATAATACCATGTTTGGAATCTTAAGATGTGTAAATGAGAAATGAAGCATTAGTATTTTACTGCAAATGAACAGAGGTGAAATTTTAGTTTAATTTTCAGTTAAAAGTGGCTGGTTAACACATTGTCCATCACTCACTAATTTTTCAAACTAGAAGCAGAGTGTGAAGTAGAGCCATATTGGCTCATCTTCAAGCTGAATTTGCATGTCTGAGAGAAATACTAGTGTTCATTTCCAGCCACTGGGGGTAAAGTAGGCAGTGCTGCAGTGCCCCATATATTCTTCAGAATTTAGAGTAAAACCGGTATAGAAAATAATGTAAAAACTGAATACGATTATAAATTAGAAACTCATCCTGTGAAAATTAGAGAAATCATAAAAAAGAGAGATGGCACATACCTCAAAAGTCATTATATTTCCGAACTGCCAGAAAGCTGTGCATTTATTGTTGTTGACAGCCATTCTTTGACTTGTTCTTTTAAATCGCCAATAGTCTTCAAGGAGACTAAAATAGTGTTTGCTATCGTTGCGTGTTGAAATGTCTAGCATTTTAGTAGTCTCTCGTTTTTACTGTTAGTTTATGCAGTCTTCTTGCCATGTCTGATACACACTCAATTTCTCACAAAATTCAACTGCTAGATCTCTGATTTCAAGTTGCTAGAATAAAAAATGAAATAATAGATATCTTCTATGTGCACGGATGATAGGAGTGCATCAGGCAGCACAAAATACCTTTGTCTCACCCAACTTAGAAAAAAAGGTAATTTTAGAAATGACTTTTTTCAGTGTTGCATACTGTCAGTGTGAGAGGTCAGATCTTTTCTGTCGTGTGACTCCTTCCGCTCTCATCAGTCACGTTTTCATATGGTAGCAATAAGCATGGAACTAGAAGGAATATCTTTTGACTAGATATTGAGTGCATCCAACTTTGTAGCTGCTCTCTTCTTGTTAACAATGGGCTCCAAGTTATATGCTGATCTGAATTTCCTTCAGTGTCTTGCCGAATGAAATAACACATTTCTTCACCATTTCCTCATCAGGCATCCAGCACTCTCTGTATCAAGCATTCAAAAATTGGAATACCAATTTAAAATTATATTGACTTTGAAAAATAAAATATATTTTTTCCTTCTTTATGCAAATTTCTTTGGATCTTAGACAGAAAACCAGGAGGCTTATTTGATCCTTTTATTACAGAGCATGACTCTTAAAGACAGACTCTAATTATTGCAAGATTTCTGATATTAACATGAGTTTTATCATCACTCATGCCTGTCTTTGCTGCAGCTTATCACTACTGCTGCTCATCTTGGCATCTTTTCTACGTTATCATCTTCCTCACGTTCCTGAACTTAAAAGCAATGATTTCCTAAGTATACAAGTTTTGTAATTCTTTCCTTGATTTTCTGAAGCAGCTTACTGGAAATGACAAGTCACTGACAGAGAAAACACTTGTTAAGCTGAAACTGTTTTCCTCTCGCATGCTGTAAAATCTTCCTCATGGCTGAGTCTAGGCACCATTTTTTTGGATCTTTCTGTGTGAGCAATGTGAATAAGATTGAATCAAAGGCAGCAGCAGTGCAAAGGCTGTTACTAGCTGTGCCCTATGAAAATGACAAATATTTATTTGGCTGTCAGTGTAATGTGCTGCTTTAACAGTCCTTTTCTGTCTCCTCCGAGGCCATGGCAGAAAAGACATAGGATGTGTAGAATCAGCCTAGTGCACTATATGTAGTATGGACAAATGTAAATAGTGTTAATAAATGGGAGATAAATGAGGGATGAATTAGCCTAAACTAAAATGAAAGTAGGAGCAGTGGTTACAGCACCAAACTGATTTGGAAAATTAAGATAAATTTTCTTCTTTTGTGTTGGGTTAATTTGTGCTGGGTTAGCTTCCCTTGGCTACCAGACAACCCCCAGGATGATCTCTCATTCCCCTTCCTCAATAGGAGGACATGGGGAAGAAATTAAAGAAAAAAGCTCATGAGTCAAGGTAAAGAAAGGGAGATTGCTTACCATTTACAGTCATGGACAAAACAGATGTCACTTTAGGAAAATTATTTTAATTTATTACAGATTAGAAGTAGAGTGGGATAATGAGAAGCGAAGACTAAACTAAAAATACCTTTCTCCCATTTCTCCTATTCTCCATTCTTCCTAGGCTCAACTTCAGTTCTTTATTCCTGGCTCTTCCTCCCCATCTTGAGCATCACAGAGGAAGTGAGGAATGGGTGTTGTGCTTGCTCAGTTCATAACATTTTGTCTCTGCTGCTCCTTCCTCACACCTTTTTCCTCCTCACACTCCTACTGTAGCCTGAGGTTGCTCCCAGGGAATACAATCTGTCACATACTGCTGCAGTGTGGGTCCCTTTGGGCTGCAATTTCTTCTAGAAGCCTGCTCCTGTGTGTGCTCTCAACTGGCTGCAGTTTCATTCAGGGCATATTGAATTGTTGCAGTGGGGTTCTCAATGGAATGCAGTGTTGAGATCTGCTCTGATGTGCTCCTCCATGGACAGCAGGGGGACAGCCTGCTCCACCATGGTGGTGTTCTTCACAGACTGCAGGGGAATCTCTGCTCTGGTGCCTGATGTACCTCCTCCTGCTCTTTTGTCTCTGGCCCTGGTGTCTGCAGGATTGCTTCTCTCATTTTTTCTTGCTCCTCTCTCCCAGCTGCTTCTGCACAGCGTAATTTATCCTTTCTTAAATATCACAGAGGCACGACTTTTCTGCTTATTTAGGTATTTATGGAAATAGGAAGAAGGATATGCCCATATGCTAAGAATAAGAGGCTTCTTTTACAGCAGTGGCATAGGGACTAAAATAGAACACAACTTACTTATTTTCCTAAAACTGTGTATGTAGTGTTATGGCACTTGAATCTTTTTGATAAAATACATCTCCGACTTCATTACTATCTGTATTCTGTTCTTAAGAACCATTTGAAGTAAAAAAAACCTACAAAAATAAAAAAGTCAATTGCTACAGGCAAAAATCTTATAATATTTTTCCACTTGAGATGTGAAGAATGAGACCATTAAAAGTAAGCATTCAAATTAATTTTTTTTTTTTTTTGTATAATTGAACCTTTTTTATCTGTTTTTACATCGAAGCAAGAGAAAAATCAAACAATACTGGATTATTTATTTCTTCTGCTTGGAAGATACAATCCATGTATTCCACCTTAAGGTCTAAGGAAGCAGATGCAGTGGATTCCATACCTTTTTTTATATAGCTCTGTAGCAGTAGGTGACAAACAGTGCTGACAGTATAGGTCATGTCCATGAGCCTTGTAAAACTTGCCCTCGAGTGTTGTGAACTAAGTATAGAAAGAACTCACATATTTGATGTGGTTATTTTTAAAGACACATACACATTCCTGTCATGTGAGCCTCATCACCTTAGAGAACAGATTAAATATGTAGAAAGGCAGATTTGCACACAAAAATCTTCTTCCTTTGCTAGACGTCTAGAACTTAAACCATGTTCTGCAGAAGACTTATGAAAAATTATCCTACTTCACTGAAAATGGTCTTGCCTTGCTTAAAATATGTTTTTATGTCAAACAATTCACTGAAACAGACATAGCTGTGGGGTAAATTAGGAAATGTAGGACACTGTATGTCCTCCCTAGAGCAGGGGAAACAGTGGGAAGTTTGGCTCAGATGTGATGCTTGAAGAAGAGATGTCAGCGGGGACTGTCATTCACTTGTCAAGGAAGATTCTCTTCTCTGCTGCATATTGGCTGAAGTTTACTGTTGTATTTTTAAAAGGGTTATTTATGTTAAAGGACGTACAAGTCACTGGAGTCTGTTAACTCATCATTTCTTTCCAGCTTTTTTTTTTTTTTTTTATGAAAGGATAGGAGTTAACAGATATTATATATGATACCTGTTTTCCACCTGCAGTCTGTATAGAAGAAAAAAGTTCCTCTGATTCCTGTGAGAACTGCATTGTGTGCTTAGTATCTCCACTGCCTACAACCATAGAACTCAAGTGTCTCAATGCTAGGTATAGATGGTATCTACAGGCATCCCATTGCAGCTCAAAGGAAACAAAGGAATTTGAATTCACAATGATGAACAAATTCTGGGTGATATGTATGTGAGATAAGCACTAAAATGTTTTGGATGCCTTTTCAGCTCTTTTTGTCTGTATAGTCTCAGAATGTACTTACTGTATGGAAAAAGGTTTTCTCAAATGTTGAGTCCTCTTTTTTGTAGATAAGCAGAAATTCCACCTTTTTGTGTCAATAAGAAAGGATACAGAGAAAGCTAAACTAACTTTATTAAAGAAGGCTATGTCAGAGTTAAGAGACATTGCCAAGTTCTGGAGAACAAGTGTTTCTTAAATTCTTCACGTTCCACGTTATGTGAGTTTCACAACTTGATTCAAGATTCCCATTAAGAGAAATTGAATATACAGATCTATAACATCGTTTGTTTCTGAGGCAAAATGACAACAAGGCATCCAATCAGTACATGCAGAAATAGATTTTGCCACTCTAAGGACTCAGACAGAAAGGGAGAATTTGCAGTTGTTCAGAGCAGATTGAGTCAATGTGGCTTTCAGTCACAACTGCCTGAGGCAGGATCCTGCTACACAGCAGTGCTCTTTGTCATCATTCCATAGGAGCTAGAACTGATTTTGCAGTCTTGTTATTTGCCATTCTAAGCATGTGTTTTCAGTTGCTTAATGCCTAAAGCTGTTTTTACATTAATATTGTATGGTCGTCTAATCATACTGGGAAAACTCAGACTTGTAAAAATTCAAGGCATGTTTTTTTGCATAGGTTTAAGTGCTTTTCTATCCCAGACTCTCACTGCATTTGTGTGCACCTTCTTCTTTGCTACATGGATTACTGAAGATCTCTGAAAGTGATAGAATTAAATAGTCTTAAAATGCCAGTATAAACAATGACAAAAATGCTGCAGAAGAATTGTAACTTAGATGTCTTTCTTAAGGTCCTCATGTTCTAGAAACATGACTTTTGCACCAAGGAACTGTATATTTTACAGTCTTAACATGAAATGAGGAAAGAATAAGGACATTTGAATCATATTGCAGCTTCAGTTCTGCTGTTCACTTCATTAGTGAACTCAGTTTTCTTTGAAGAAAATAAAAATATTATGCCATTTATTTTTCTATCCTTAGCTAAGGAATAAACTCTCAAGTATTTTAAGGACACATGTATTATAATAGCTTCCAGATATGAGAGCTGTTAACAAGCTGACATGGAACACTTCTGCTTCTACATTATACAGGTGAAGGTACTGCAACAGGAGTGCAGGAGTATGAATACATTTGGGAAAAATAAATTACAGAAGATGCTAGTATGACCAAAAAAAGATGCTAAAGCGACAGTTAAACCAACTGAGACACTCTGTGAATTTAAGGGTGTAGCGAGAAAGTCTATATGATATTATCCTAATTAAATTGTCATATAAATGAAAGTGTTTAAGAAAGCCCACTTGCACACAGACATTTTGAGATTTTGATGCTGACTTAATTTGAATTACAGATATATTGTAAATGGACATTTTTAAATGTCCTTCTATTTAGGCAAGTAACTGTGAAAATGTCTTGATCCAGCAAAGCAAGTCTACAGCTTGTATGAAACCTGACCTCTTTTATATCTAAAGTATATCTGTACTAATATCTACACTGGTTAACAGTAAGGGATTTTTAGAATAGATTTTATTTTATTTTCAGTGGAAGTCCTCATCAAAACTATGGACTGAAATGCAGCTGATGGCACTACGGTTCTAGTTAAATGACTGCTAGAATAGAACATAGAAACTACTTGTAGAGCAAATATGACCTACTAGCAAGCTGATAGCTTTATATGACAAAACAAGCAATACCATCACTTTAGGTGCCATAGAATCAAATAAATGTCATACTGATTAAACTGACTTTTTGGCGATGGAAATCTTTACAAAGCATGTTAGATCAGAGTCTACTCTGTACACCTGGGTAGCTCCCAGGAGTTAATTGTTATGCGAGTTCTTAGCAGAAGCTGACAAATGATACATTTGTCTAATCCTGTGTATTGCTTACCTATATTTCGGTGAACCTAGGAATCCAGGGCAATGAGATTTATATGTACCGTACAATAAAGTAATTCTCTTGCTTGTCACTAGCACTATTTCCTGATAATTTCCCTGAGAACCACATAGTTCCTGCGCTGCCATCTTCTTTTTCTACATTACTTCTATCATTTATAGCTTTCAAGAATGGTACATAAATTGCTATTTTTTTGTTCTCCAATATCCATTGTATGTGTAAAATGCTTTTTTCTTCAGTATTTCATTCAAAATGTACGTATATTCCATTTAAAGTTGATTTAAGACATTGAGTAATTTATTTTAGATTGCTTACACACAGTTGTCCTGCTTCAGTTCATCTTTTGCTATTAGCATTTTGTTAGCTGATTCTTATTATATTGTAATAACTACATAAAAGCCTATGCTTTTTTGTAAATATTATTATTGAAAATATTTGTTCTTAAAGTGCTGCTGACAAAACAAAGAAAAGTGTTAAAGCTGTTTCAGCATCAGTGGCATTACTTCACATGTGCCATGAATGTTACAACGGCAGTGTTGTAGGATAATTTTGTCTTTTCATTTAAAACAGATTTGCCAGCTAATTTCAGTCATTTCTCATGGAAAACTTTGGGCTACTCAAAACAACTTTGCTAAATGCAGTTTATTTGTAATTGTTGGTCAGGAACATTCAGTATTTGACAGATGTAATGTAGTAAGTAAATTGAACAGACTCCAAGGTATTTTTGCAGGGCAGATGTGTATCTGTACTGAAATGCAATCAAGTGGCTTACAGAAAAAAAAAAAAAAACCCTTGATTATATATGTAGGTAGCCCTGAAAGAAATGCTTCCAATTTATTTCCATGGAAACTTCAACAGATACAAAGAGCATAATAGCACTATTTGATAGAACAAATTCTGATCTACAGAACACTATTCTTTAACATAGTCACCACTATTACCTATGCATTTTTGCCAGCAATGAACAGAGCCTGCATGCCACTCTTGTAAAACCTCTACTGCCATACCACCACCTTCTGCCTCTGACGTCATGAGCCAACATAATAATTAGGAGACATTACTTCCCGAGCAGCCCCTGTATGTTATCTTTTATGTAAAAAGATCCTCTAATTTGAACATTCCTTCTGTTTGTTAAGATTCAAGTGACATGTAGCCAAACAGCTGTTAGCCGTGTGACTCCACTCCTACTGACTCCATTTAGGAACTGTACAGCTGTGCTAAATTATGTCCAGTAATGTCCCTGTCAATGGTGACTCACTTCAGTAAATGAAGACATGTACTGACAGGTGCTTGGAAAGATAAGAAGATTTTTTAAGCTAAATTAGCTCATTTTCAACCATCAGTCTAATCTCTGGCCATTCTTGCTGCTGCTGTCAGTCTGGGCAGACATATTGTCTTATTAAGTCAACCGCTAGCTATCTGCTAAGATAACTTAAAAAAAAACTGCATCAGTGTAGAATTCATTATCGAGCTTCAGGGAGTGCATGTTGCACATCTCACGATTCAGAAAATTATAATGTACATTAAATACTTATCACTGTGAGCCCCCAGCACTTTACAGAAGCAGACTCGAAATCTTATTTCTGTCTACGCAATTTAGAGGAGTTTGTGTACAAATACTCCAGTTTTGTGCATTGTTGCAACAACCATGTACTTACAGTGCAAGAAGCTGCTCTTTCAGAACCTCTTTCTCTGAGGTTCTGTTAGAAGGAGTCCTCTGTTTTCAAGATACCTTTTGCTTTCTTGAACCAACATCTGCCCCAAATCAAAAGTAGATTCTGTCAACTTTCTGTAGGAAAATACTATCACTAGCACAAGCTGGGGGAGCAAGACTTCGTAATTGTTCTGGGCACAAAAGTCACACCAACAATAGCTTGTGACAAGCCAGCACATTATGTTTGAGTTCTGGTCATGGTCTGTAAAGCAGCCAGAGAAATTTGCTGGAAAATTTGTCAACCATAGCTACACAATGAGAGGTAAATTCTAAAGTAATTAAAATATACATGCAGAAGTTGAGGAAAATTTAAGGACTTCAATCTGAAATCACTTTTTGTCTGAACTGTATGGAATACAAATATTTAGGAAGTTAGGGATTCCAATCTGCAAATTGATGGAGCATTGGTAACAAATAAACTGATGTAAGGATTCTTTTTCTTTTTCTGTTTAGTTGAAGGAAAGATTGTATCTTGTGACTTTCATTCATAGTCTCAGGGAAATATCCACAGCATTCCTATTTATAGTAGATATTTATGTCTATCTAGTACTTGCTACATGCTATCGCTATCAAATTGTGACTTATTTTGCTAAATTTTTCATGCTAACATAAGCTAATGTAAGTACTCTAAGCATTCTACAAACAATTTTAGACCACAGCTGTTAAAAATAACCTCTTTATGTAAATAGTTCTGCTTGTTGCAGATTCTTCAAGCCCATAAATTTATAATAATTTCTGAAAAAGTTCTTTACAAAGTAAGTGCTCCTCTAATATGAGGAGATACTGGGACAAAATCAATAATAAAGTGGTTCAGGTAAAAGACCTAAGTGTTATTTTCTAACATTAAAATTACATGCTAGCCGTGGAATTACTCCATTAATTCTTTTCGTGTGGGAATACTTTCTTTCCCCCTTATTGTATATAATACCAGGGAAGTACCAGGTATTTTAGTGACATGACGGGCAAAAGATATTTTAAGGACTTAATAGTACAAATATATGATGATATAGAGTATTATTTGAAATCAGAAACTGCACTGTTCCATGAAGCCAGAGGCAGATACTGGTGTTATGGCAGCAGGAGTTGAACCTTCCCATGAATTTTCCATTACGTTTTGTTGTTGTGTGACAGATGGCAGCAGAGGGATAGTATGACAAAATGGCGTCTGACATGGAAGTGTCTCTGGAACAAAGGTGTGGAATTGCCTTGCTTTGTGCAGAAAAAATGGCACCCACTGACATTCATCAACACTTGTTGAGTGTTTCTGGAGACCAAACAGAGAATGTGAGCACAGTGAGGTAGTGGGTGGTGCGTTTCAGCAGTGGTGACAACAACAGTGGGTCACCTCTGCAGGTGTAGATTTTTATGAGGGTGGCATGCAGGCTCTCGTTCACTGCTAGTGAAAATACATAGCTAATGTTGGTGACTATGTTAAAAGATATTGTTTTGTTGCTGATAATTTTCTCTATCATATAGCGTCATTATATTCTTTCTACCTTTTGAGGTTTCCATGGAAATAAATTGAAGGCTTTACTTTCAGAGCAGCCTACATATTTAGAGGAAGGTGGTGGTGATTGTCAAACACTGTGAAGGAACTACTGTGTTAGTCCACCTTTTTATACTCTCTTGTTCGTATTTCTTATCTCCTAACCTTCCTTTCCCAAAACAGTTCCCTTTTCTTAGCCTTTCTAATCTAATTAGAGCCTCTAATGTTGATTTGCACTAAAAGTATCTTCTTTATATTTTTCTATATTTTTAGTAATTTATTAAGAAAGTAGTTATTTGTTGTTACTTTTAAAACAGAAGAACGTATTTAGTAGAATTCTTTGGAGTGCTTTCCTGGATTTGCTAGTATTTAAATGTGTCATAAATGATTCTATCATAGGATGCTTAACAAACTTTTAAGTGTCACCAAATCCTGGGAAGAACTGTAGGTGTATTGGAAAAAGAAATACAGTGCAAATGATTTATAAAAAATAGGGCCTTTAAGAGAGAGAAAATTCATGAATATACAGAAGTACACCTGTATTCTTGTCAAAGAGTCAGTAATAAGAATGATCAAAGATCTAGAAAATAAGATTGCACGTAAACTGCTGTTTGTGAGACAATCTTGAAAAAGAATGGAGATGATATTGTCAGAGGCTGCTATAGAGAGGGAAAGAATAATCTACTCTCCATGATGAGTAATGAGCTTAAACCCCATAGCAAGTGTTTCAAGGTAGATCGCTCTTATCCAGCCCTGAGGAAAGCAATACCTGGCAATAAATGGTCCAGAGAGATCATAGGATCTTCCACACCAGATGCCATCAAGAATGGGTGAGAAAAAACTCTTAAGAAGAATGATACAGGCATCCTGATTATTCCATCAATGAATGAATTAGAGGAACTCTGAAGGTTGTTTTCTGCTCTGCAATTTTATTATATCATTAGCAGAAGCAGTTCATCTGACTTTTCTCTCTTACTGTGCAGTCCAACACATTTTGCTAAATAACAATTGCATTCCTGGAGACAGTGCTGGGGAAATGGAGGCAGAGTACAATTTTAGTTGGAGATTTGGGGACAGATTTGGGGGAGAAATCTTGGCCTTTGCAAATGAAGACCTAATGGTAGAATGATTTCAACTAGCCGGTAGTATTGTAATATGAAACCTAACAGAGCCATTCATCAGTTCCCATACACCAGGATGAAATACTACACTATGTTGTCTTGATAGCCAGTCTTTGCGCCCTAACTAGTGCCAAAGTAATTTTTTCTCTAAGCTTGATGTATTTACAGGATACTTTGAAAAGCTAAATAACAAAAGGCTTCTAACTGCTCAGTGATTTGTTTCTCTAAGAAAAGAGAGAAGATTTGACGTTTTTTATTGCAGTGGTAGTGCACCAACAAACAGGAAGCAGAAGTAATGTCAGCTTATGTCTGTTACATATAGAAATGTAAATGGAAAACTCTGTTCCACTGTAGCAGCTCCTACAGGTAAATGCCGGTAAAACAGATTTTAAATTAGCATTCAGTGGTGATGTTGACCACATTTTGTGTTAAAAGAAAATAAAACAGAAAGGTTTCTCTTACTGAACCATTCTTGTAGAATTAGGTAAGCTTTAAAGTACTGCAGAATTATGAATAGTATGTCTCCAGCCTTTCTTTCCTTACCTCTAATATTGTTTAATTCTAAGCGGAGAAGTTAAACTTTTTTTTATGTATATATATAGCTAAAAATAGACATTGTAGGTGTAAGTGAGCATTGTTGTTGGAATTCAGCACTGAGAAAAAAAGAACAGGAAAAGAGCAGGAAGGTAGCACAAGAAAAATCTTAATAGATTTTCTATAATCTACCAAAAAAGAAGCATAAATGCAGATGGAAATTGTTGCATTTGAAGAGCACAGGATCTCTCATTATAAGTGAGATAATCTTCAAAGAATGTTCTGACTTCAATCAGTCTTCAGACAGTCTGTGCTTAGCATTTTACATAGAACTGTTCAACTGTACTTGAAAGTAGAAAAAAAGAACTTTATGAACTTGAAGGACAGAATGTAGTCAACACCTGATAAAAATTGAGATGTAAAGCTGTCTTTCCAGAAAAGGTTATGCTGTTAGAATGAGTGATATTCTTTCTCAGTCAGCACTGAACTTGATAAACGACATGTGGTCAGTAACAATACTGATTAATGAATAACCAAAGGCCCATCCCCTGTGATCATAAGAATGCCTTGGTTGCATTTTCATGAATATTGCAGACCAGATCTATGTCTTGGGAAAATAGTAAAGCTGATTCTAAGTCATATTTTCTTTTCCCTCTAATTTCACTTGGAACTACTTCAAACATCATATTGACACTAAGTTTTAACATATATTGTGATGCAATGAACAGCTGCGCCACAGATGCACTGCAATTTACAGATGGATGAATGGAAGTGATTTTCCCACTTGGAAGATAGGCGAAGTTTTACGTCAATTAAGTAACCTCATACTAGATCAACCTAATAGGAAACTCCATTAAAGCCTACTAAGGACATCACTAGAATAAGGTATCAATGTAAAATTAAAAAAACTACATTGCTTTAGCGGAAGTTGATCAGTGCTTTCTCACTCACTTTTACTTATAATTTCTTTTAGCAAATTTGTGAAGTTGTAGCATCATGAAAATGCTGGTTGGTTATATTCATAAAGATTGATCAGAGAAACAATATACATCAGTAGTATGCTGGTGTCAGATAGTGAAAGGTCTCCTGGGTAAATATTTTTTTTTAGCTTAATCACAAATGAGTATGGCAGTCTTCTTTGGCAGTAACTACTTTCTGACAGCTACTAAAGTGTTTGCACGCTAAAGGCACTGTATATTCCAGGTACCAGCTGAATTAAAGATGATTTGTCATGCTAGTATTTTAAAGAGTAATCTAATAAAAAATTTCACTAATGAGTGAACCTTTCATTTTATGGTTATGCATGTAAATACATATAATTTTTGTTACAGATAGGCTTTGCACCACCGCATACATAAAGGATCTACAGATTGCAAATTCCACAGCATTGGTTCTTCGGGGTGATTTTGTACAGATAGCAGTGATATTTGGATTTATATGCATTCCTTAATCACTACAGAGATTCTAATAAAAAGAGTGGGCCCATATANGTGAAGTTTTATTTTATAATATAACTGATAGTTTTAGCTATTCTTATTCTGTGCGTGTTTCCATTGCATTACTTGGTTGTCATGCTGATTTCTATGTTTCCCACATGGATTAGAATCACGTAATGAATATTCTGTACATGGAAGTTAAACTGATCACTTTTAACATTTGTATACTATTATGAGGGAAGGGAATATTCAACCAGTGTTATGCATGATACTTCCATGAACTTAAGTTTCCTTAAAAGGTAGGGTATTAATTTTTTGAGGTGCTGATGTATAGATCTATTAGGTTTTAAATACATGATAACCAAATATTATTTCAGACTCGTTTTAAGAAAAATACCATAGTGTTCTTATTAAAAAATACCATAGTGTTCTTAGTAAAACTAATACTGAACTCTGTGAACATATAACACTAAATAATACAAAACTTTATAGTTTGAAATGTAGATCATTATTTGTAGTTTTTAAGCAGGATTTAATAGGTACGAGTCTAATTTATACTTGGTTGCCTTTATAGTGTTTGACATTAATAGTTGCAACAAAACATTTAACTTCCTCTAGCATGCACAAATAAATCTGTTCTCTTCTCATGAAAAGGTAGTCATCTTTCAAGTGAATAGTTGATTTGACTCCTCAGTTCTGGTAAGACAAAAATCTCTTTCTGATACCTCAAATGGCAGAGATCTGTAGACCAAAGAGTAAGCACATGAGGATCCTGAACCACAAATTGGGTTTGCTGTCAGCGCTTCATGTTTCCTCATAGTGCTGCTACATGCACAAGTCATGGCAGAGCAGTATGAAGAGATCATCGTACTATGTGCTCACAGTCATGACTTGCTAGCCACTTTTGGAAACATTTCCTTAACTGCTCTGCTAATCAGCAGCACTGTTTTTATTTGTTTCTGAGCCTTTTCAGGGGATCTGATGAGCCCCACAGCTCAAAATTAGGAGCAATTCTGTGACCGCTGCTACATCGTGTACTGATTAGCACAAGTGTAACACTTAGGGTGACAAATAAAAGATAAATCCCTTTCAAATAGCACTTGAAATCAGCTATACACAATGAAAAAGTAAAATGCGTGTGTTTCCTGTGGCCTTTCTTGCTTCCTTTTTGTTCACATTGACACCACAATATAAATTATGTGAGTACAAAGAGCACATTAACTATTGCTGTATCTTCTGGTAAATCAGAGCCTCTGTAGCTAAATATGAATAGCTTTCTGCTCCTGAGCAAGTGGATAAAATAACTACACAAAAGACATATTGGTAAAAAGAAGAACAATAAATTCTAATGAATAATTAGGATATATTAGTATAACATGTTTAGATGTGACTTGTACAGACAAGATGAGAGATTTAGCTGACTTAGTAAGCCAGAGTAACATTATAAAAGACTAAGGAACTAAGAGATTTCATGTACAGAAGATACTGCATGTATTTGGGAACTATGATTTTTGAGTCGTTTTACAGCTTTACTACTGTAAACTCACTATGAGATTCTTAGCGTATCAGCTAATATCTTTGAACTTCAATTTAATCCCATGGTAATGATGAAAATCATGTATTTAACTGTTCAGAGAATCACACAGACCTCTGAAATAGACTGAGGGTGCAACATTAAGTGCAAAGGAAAGCATCTTTGGCTGGCTATATGGATATTAGACTGGCTCTTACAGAACTTACAGGATACTTTAAAGTGGCACATTATTATAAAGCATTCTGCATGTAGTAAAATTACAATAAAGTGTGGCTGAAAAAAAAATGATATACTCTTCATTGCGAAGTGCTCCTAACACTTTTCATAATGGATATGTCATGAATTTAAACATTTATGGTATGTCACAAAAAATATGATGTTTGCTAAACCAGCAGAAAAGTGAACCCTAAATAAATTTCCACTCACGATACGGGATAAAGCAACAATAATGTGTGTTGCAGAAAAGTAAGAAATCAAGCAGACAGGGCAGCTTGATTTATGATGTAAATAAATGTTAAGGTTATTAGTAAGATTAGTGTATAGGAGTGTTACCACAAACGAATAATAAGCAGTAGCAAATTTTGTTGCTTGCTACACAACAGAACACCAATCTAATTGAAAAGATACAGTGTGTCATAAAAAGCAGAATAGTCTCTAAGTATTAAATAAACATACTGATGTTATTAATAATGAGGTAGTGCAGGATCTGTCTGTTCTTATTAAACATCCTCATTAATAACTTGAACCAAAGGGGTAAGATAGTTAATAAAGTTTGCTGCTGCTCATGACTTTGTAAACGTATGAGTATTCTCCAAGAATATTAAGACACCTGAAAGGACAAGAATTAGGAATAGGAGTTTAGAGTCAATCTGTGAAAATGCACGTGCAACATTTTTGCTATCTGCACTGCACTGTTAAGTAAAGCTTAGAAATTCCTGAGCAGGAACATGAAGGGCATCCAAAAATGCAGCTGCAATTGCGAGCAAAAGCCTAAGAAGCAGGAATCTTAAACTGTAGTTTGTGATGGAGTAGCCTGTTGAAAATGATTTTAGAATGCAGTGTGGATAGATGTAGCATATTTGGGGCTCCACAAATGTAAGTAAGCATGGCAGGAATGTATCTATCCTCAAGTGTATGGTGCCATCACAGCCCTATCTTCTATATGTATATGACTCTTTTTCTAGTAAATGACTTGGAAAAAAAGGTTATGATTCTTGAATACTAAGTCAATATGAGTACAGAGTTGTAAGTTAAGTAAATTGTGCTAGGGAATCTGTAGAAGCACAGAAACAAGCAAGAAAGGAAAAACTTCACATTGCCAGGAAAGCCTTATATATGATAAAAGACAAAAATTACAGGGTGAATTTCTATGATGCTCCTTAACGACACAGGGCAAGTCTCTGTTCCATTTGTAGGTGTGCTAAAAATAGTAGCTAGCTTGGGTGTTCTGTGTGTGTGCATTGTCTGAGACCTTGACAGTAGAGACTTCTTTACAGTTTCTCATTATAAAAACAGCTCTATCACCTAGCATTAAANAAGAATTTTCCATGGATACCTTGAGGAAAACTTAGAGTATGGATTAAACTCCCATGGAAGATTTTGAGATTTGATAATAAAAGCATATAGCTGGGTGTATATATTTACAAATATTCAATTTAATACTAGATAGAGAACGTTAGCTGAGTTATTTCTAAAGTGATAAGTACCATACTTCATAACTAATATTTCTGTGAGGCTACCTGGTTCTTTTTTTTCTTGTTCGAATTTTTAATACGTTATTGATATGCACTTCAAATTCTTCAGTATAATAGGTGCTTGTAAGCACACATTTTCTGCCTTAAATGCCTTCCTCTTTTAACAGGTAGTAATTCACATTTAGTTATTAGAATTCCTAAACATTTCCCCTGGTTTGACTTGAGTATAATTTATTTTTATACCGTTTTCTGATATTCAATCTAAAGTTGTTCTCAGCTACTCCTTCTTTTCTCTTGCTTGAAAGAAGAATGCTTTCTAGCTGGAGTAACATTATAAAGCAGAGATTACAAAGCATTTCCTTGTAAGTGAATATCTAATATAAAACGAGAAAGGAACAAGGTAATGAAAGATAAATTCTTGGAGAAACAACCATGTATTTTAGTTCTGTAGGTTGTGATCAGCTAGAAATATAACTAGCTTCTCATATAGATATAAAAGAATTTAAGCAAAAACTTCACTCCAGTGTTTTTTGCTGTCCAAGATTTAATGTAGCCTATTAAGTGCCAGTGGAAACCTTAAAATCACCAGTAAGCCATTGCTGAAAAGGAATGTTTTCATATTGTTCAAGCATCCATCATGAAAGGCTTCTTATGTGGTATTTTTGTATGTGGTTATTCCATGTTCCTTCAACTTTTCATTTATTCTGCACATGCACATTTAAAAAAACGAACAAACAAACAAAAACTATTACTTTCTATCTCTGCCTATTAAGGTTCAGCATTCCCATGAGGGCATAGAAAAGCCTTGGTCTCTTTTCAGAACAGAACAGGATAGTTTTATTTTCTCTCATCCTTACTACAAATATACCCTATCCTTCAACATTTCTGTGCTATGACACAAGTAACTGATGGCTTTTTGTATTATATCAACAATACAGTTGTATGACACTCACAGCACTCCAGAACCTGTCTATGCCATCCTATATCTCTGTCACAGTATTCTAAATGTAACTTGACTTCAACAGCAAAGGACAGATTTACTGATATTTGCAAAAACCAACACATTATATCTGTCTGATGTATCTGAGGTGACTCATAATGAGAGAATGGCTTACTGAGAAAGGTGTGACTGTATTATAGCAATGAGTTATGTTCTAGTCTGTAACACTGGAAGCATAAGCATAAAAGAGGAAACTACAAACAGTACTCTTACATCTTTACCCCCAGTCTCTTCTCAGATCTGAACTTCAGAATTTTGCGAAGCAATTAATCCAAGGAGCAGTTCACCAGTACTCTACCACAGAAATATTCTCTTTCTAAAAGTGGCTTTCTGTATTCATTAGTATTGTCACAGATCTGTTGGAGTATGCATGTGGGTGTGTGTGCAAGTCAAGGGGAAAGGGAGGGAAGAGGGGAAAGCTTTAATTGCTGAAAATGAAGCTTCAAAACTTGTTTCATCCATTTCTATCCTAATTTAGGAGCCTTTGTTACAATGAAGCTTTGTTCATTTTCTCACTGCCTCTGAGAAAATGGCATTCTTCTGCTTATCTTAAAACGTCTTTCCAGTGATGTTGGAATGATTAGTGATTTTGTCTTAAGATTCACAACTTGCAATTTTGAAATTCCAGTGTAACATTTTGTATATATGACGCATATGTCTGTCTTGCTGTGTGAAAGTTTGAATTGTTCTTGGCTTTGTGACTTTTTAGAAAGTCTACATGTTGATCTTGAAGCAGGTACAATCCCACACGCATAAAGATTCTATTTCTTAGAGATCACTGTGTCAGCCCACTAAGTTTAAAACATGGTCACTACCTTGCAAAGTCAGAATTACTGTAGTATGGATAATTCTTAGTTTAGACAATTCCTCTGTTCAGAGAATAGTTTATCTGTGTTCTATAGAACCATTTATGGATTCAGCATTGCTATATTTTTTTACTGTCTTATCAGGCTTTGTGATAGATATCATAAGACACAGAGAAAGAGAGATGATGGTCAGTAAGTGCCATTTGCAAAGCTATGAGTTTCACTGTTCCATGTAAATATGCTGCTTTACAAATATGAATTTCATGTACCTTGTATTCTGCCATTTATTATGTTGCATGTTCCTGAGGACACTTCTGTTCCTGATTTTGTGTAAAGCTACTTTTAGTTTCCTTGAAAGGCAATAGGAGATTCTTCTCTGGGTCAGACTGTTGAGATAACGTCTATGTAAATGCTCTTTTTGCAATATATAGTTATAGCACCTGTACTTCCATCATATAATTTGATTAATTCCATTATATAAATTTCATATAATTCTATTGTATAAAAAGAGTATGGCCAGCAGGTTGAGGGAGGTGATCCTCTGCTCTGGTGAGGCCACATTTAGACTACTGTGTCCAGTTCAAAAAAGACTGGGATTTCCTAGAAGGAATTCAGTGGAGGGCCCGGAGCATCTCTCAAATGAGGAAAGGCTGAGCAACCTGGGTCTCTTCAGCCTGGGGAAAAGAAGACTGAGAGGGGATCTGATGAATTTTTATAAATATTTAAAGGGAGGTGGGAGGCAAATGGATAAGGCCAGGCTCTTCTCAGTGTTGTGCAGTGATTGGACAAGGAGTAATGGCCTGAAACTTGAACTTCTGTACTAACATGCAGAAGAACTTCTTTATGGACAGAGCACTGGAACAGGTTGCTCAGGGAGGCTGTGGGGTCTCCTTCTGTGGAGATATGCAAGATCTGTCTGGATGCCTACCTGTGTGACCTAATGAAGGGTGCCTACTTCAGCAGGGGGTTGGACTTGATTATCTCTTGAGGTCCCTTCCAACCCCTGCAATTCTGTGATTCTATGATTCTGTGCTGCATCTCATGCATGCTGAATAAGCTATGGTGTAGTATCTCAAAAAAAATTTGATATAAACTGTATGTTTTATTCTTTTGTCTGTAACAGATACAAGTTAACATACTTTCACTTTTTCCTTGCCAGTAATTTGTGGCCAGTATGAGAATGGGGTAGTATACTGTGTTTGGGAGCATCGGGAAAATATGATTTCATTATTCTTGAATCTTAGATTGAAGCTCTGTAAACTTTTGTCTAGACATGAAAGGATCAGAACTTTAGTTTTTTCAATATTTAACTTTGTTGCGTTGCATTCTCAATGAAACTAAATACATCCCAAATATTTACAGAACTGATGAGCCCAGACCTATTCACACTAACTTTTGTTGAGTTTCAAATAATGCACTTTATCAAGTTTAAGCAGGAAACAGAGGAAAAGTTACTAGCTCATGCAGGCAGATCATTGCCAAGGGATATTTATTTTTAAACTAGCTATAAGATGAAAAGGCTGTTGACACTGAAAGTTCATCAAGCAAAAAGTTTGAAAACAAGACATGTAAAGCAGTATAAAATGTTATTTCTTTTGGCTAGAAGGGTGTTATGGTACAATAAATAACAATAATTACTTTCTTCTGTCTTGTCAGAATGTACTTTGCAAATACATTACTTTGAATTATGTTTAAACAACAAAGGCAATGTCAGCATCAACCAAGGCTTTATGAAATGGAATTAATATTAGACAAAATTGTTTCCTAATGGGTTCTGATACAGCAAAATTCTGTTTATGCCAGAAAATGAGTTGTCTTCAATTCCAATTACTTAGAACATGCTTTCCAGCAGTTCTTATGATGCTCCTTGTTAGGAAACACATTTCTCTGGGGGAAATATATAGATCTGCCTCTTAGCGAATTCTGTTTGCAATTTATCTGTTGTAGAGAACAGATAAGGATTAAGGAATGGTGGTGAAAATTCATCTATCTTGTTGTTTGTACAGAGTTGAAATTAACTCATGAGCTGTGGTTTGCAGAAGGCTTGTTTGAAAAATTAAGTCTGTTTTTAGTCTGGGTTTCAGTCCATATTTCAGGTCTTCAAATTTCAGCTTTGTCATAGATTTTAAATGTACCCTGGGTTTATCTGTCAGCGAGTCTGTTTCCATGTGGTAAAGTAGGAAAACTGTAGCAGATAAAGAGGTCCAAAAGCAAATATCATCACAATTTTAAATAGCATACATACCTATAGTCTGAAATAAAAAATCTCAATTTAATTTTAAGTCATAAGCCTTAAAAATACTTATTAAAAATAAGAGGTGAAATATTTGCTAACTTCCTGTTAATGCTTGTATAGATCTGTTTAATATACACAGAGGAACATGGGAGAATTTTGATGTCTGAGCTACCTAACTATTGCAATGACAGAAGCCATTCATGCCCTAGATAGATTAAGATCTTAAACCTTCAGGATTGCTGCTGTCCTTCTAACTGGAAAATATGTGTAGATAAAATGCTTTTGATGAACTTTATTGTATTTTAAGATAAATGAGTTTGATAGAAGGGCTAGAAAAGTAGAATGGATGCCGGTAAATTTACTCTGCTGAATACATGTTTACTGTAGGGGTCTTTTGGTTGCTTTCTCCACCGCCTTAAAAGTACGGTATTTCCATGATTCTTTGAAAAATAAAAGGTGGTAAAAAATGTACATAAGTAGCTAACTAAAGCTTGGTCTGTAGGCTGTTTTGTAGGGCAAAAGAAGAAAACTGATTTACCAGAGCGCTTTTTTTTTTCTCTTTGAGCCAGATTTTCTAGTAAAAAGTAGCTTTTGTGAAGACAAAGTAAATATGTTGTGAGCTGAGTCCTTGGGAACTAATAGAGCCTCTTGAGATTAAGTTGAGATGTAAATTGTTACTTTTTCTGAGAGGAAATGAGATTTAACTTCAGATTTATCTGAGCTTTTCCATCATGTCTGCTGGGCAATTTGCTCTGAATAGGAGTCTGGACTTTTGTTAATCTATGGGAAATGTAATAGCTGATAAAGACATTGAGTTTACAAAACAAATCCTACCTCTGCAAGGTAATAAACTGAGAAAATTGGTGCTTAACATATTTTTCAGGTTGCCACTTTACACATAGCACCTCAACATTTCGTTACAGTAACTAGAGGAAAGTCATGGCTCTTTAGGAAAAGCACAAATAGAGATGCCATTGGCTGGTATCCACTTGAACCCCATAAAATGTAATTAAGCAATCTTCCCTTCTGAAGAGGGTAACAGTGTATAGGGTATGGAAAGACTAAGTCCCATTTCTTTTCCAGGAAATATTCTGGGATGCCTGTGAGACACTGTGAGCATAGCTGCTCACAGTTAGCAGCTATGCTCACAGTTATCTGATTGCATTATATGCCTAAAAGAAATCAAATGAAGATAATGCGAGAACTTGCGTTTTCTAGAAGTGGGGAATCATCAGCATGTCTATTTTTCACACACCTAGGCTTTCTGATTCCTTTTTGTATTACATCTTTAAAGAAAAACTGGAGGGAGCTTAATGCTCCCTCATTAGGGAGTAGACACTTTTAAATTCTGACTACCGTGAAATATCACTTTCTTGCTAGCTTTCTTAATTTTGTACTTCCCTTGAACATTTGTGACTTTGCAGCTTGAACAGTTCGCCCTGCCCTGGAATCCCAAATCTTAATGATGGAACACGACAGCAGTTTGTTTCCAAAATAATCCCTTCATACTTAAGGAAAGATCTTGGCAGTGGCTTATCTCTAAGTAATCCCATCACAGGGAATTTCTTGGCAGCCATTTCTTAAAAAATAGGGAACCTTAATTTAAAATATTAAGCTGAATAAATAAAAAGATCACATTATAAACTAAAACAAGATAGATAGGATTAAGTGAGAACAGGGAAAAGACAGAGCTGGTTGGTTGTTTTTTTTTTTCCACTGAAAACTAAGGTACAGATGCTCAGGGATGAGGCCTCATGCTGTGTTCTTCTTGAAGTAATTAGAAAGCCAGTGCTGCCAAAAACTGTTTTCCCGTCTGCCAGTCAGTTTGCAGGATGTTCCTGAAGCTCCTCACAGATCCCACTCAGCTGCGAAACCAAACCTGTAACACACATTACATCAACAAAATAACCCTAAGAAAAGAAACTGGAGGAGTGTTTCACAGCGAGCAGTTCACAAAGTATCTGAAATTTTCAAGGAAAATTTCAAGGAAGCAAAGCCTTGATCATTGAAAAAAAACCCAAAACAACCACAACAACAAGAAACATAAAAACTTCGTCAATGTTAGTTGCTCCCATGTAGAGGGAGAAGTGGCTGCCCTTCCATATATGCCCAACCATAGTTAGGTACCTTTAAAACACCATGTGCCCTTTTTTTTTTTTTTTTTT
>JACDJE010000263.1:67593-223160 GCA_016647715.1 Pavo muticus
AAAAAAAGCTGGCAAAATGAGTTTGCAATCAACAATTGTTCAATGGTAAGGATAGCTCAGTAACTTAAGATGGACTTACATAACTTCCCCAACTTCTGTAAATGTTGGCAGTATTTGTATTTGTCAATTCCAATTACCTATCAATATGTCAAACATTCAATGATGGCTTATTTTTCTAAAAAAAAAATCTTGTTGAAACAAGCAAAACTTAGCTCTGTATTTTCAGCTTTCATACACCTGCGATAAATGATTTTGTCTTAAAATGCTATAAGATAAACGTCACGGCAGTATAAATGATTTGTCAAGAGTGCAACAGAAAATAATCACATATCCCACAATAAATATTTAACTGATACTTTTCCTTGTTTTAGATCTGTCCTCTTCTTACAGTACGAAGCATACTAAGCAGAGTACTGATTCACATATTGCACAGAAAAGTCAATATGGAAACCCTCAGGAAATATAAAGAATTTATTAAAAAATGTAGCTAATTTAAAGAGAATGGATATGCCTTCATCCCTGGCAATTGCATGACTATCTCATCCCTACCAGGTCCAGAAGCTAGTTAAGTCTTCAAGTACACATATTATAAAGGTGAACATTCAAAAGCAACCATTTCTTATAAATCCTAAGTATCTGGTTCTGAACTGCTGATGAAATAGTTTAACTGCTGTTATTGCTAAAGGGCCAGAAGAGAGAAAGGCATCCACTGGATTTTATTCTTCATTCTGTCATCAAAAATAATTGACTTTAAGACCTTTTTTCACAGTAAATAATTTACTCGCTGAATTAGGAGCACTACTCATGAATCACCAGTTAGGCAAAATGTGCTGTGTTCTCTACAAACTTGTGAAATCCACAGTTGTCAGTCATGCTGACTTCGATGCAGTTCATGGTTGCTTATGTCATGCTGAAGGGTTTTCAGTTGTTACAGGGCAAACTGGCTTTGTGAAATGATCATTAACATTTATATAGTCTGGTCAGTTATGTAACTGCTAAATAAATGAGTATGTTTTTCTCAGCACGCCAGAGATACATTTGTGGAACAGGTAGCAGCAGCTTGAACAAGAATGTTTAAAAGAAAGAATGCAGGTTGCAGGAAAAAGTAATGCCTACTATTTAATTCTATGGAAACTGCAACAGATTCAAAGAGCACAGCAGCACTACTTGATAGAACAAATTCTCAGCTACATAAAACTATTTTTCAGCTTAGTCACCATTACCTATGCATTTTTTTGCCAGTGATGAACAAGAGCCTGCATGATGCTTTTGTAAAAATCTACACCAGCAGAGGTGAACCACTGTTGCTGTCACCACTGCTGAAATACACCATCCACCACCTCACTGTGCTCACATCCACTGTTTGGTCTCCATAAATGTTCAGCAAGCATTAATGAATATCAATGGATGAAATGTAATTTATTTATTTATTTGTTTATTTTTGGAGGAATTCAATAACACATCTTTTCTTCAGAGGCACTTCCATGTCAGACGCCACTTTGTCAGACTGCCCCTCTGCTGCCATCTGTTACACAAAAGCAGCATGTAATGGAATACTGGTGGGAAGGTTCAATCTTTACTGCTATACCACCAACATCCACCTCTGATGCTGTGGGCTGACATAATAAAATAGGAGGCATTACTTTCACAGCAGCCCTTGTAAAAGAATGAAAGTCCCAAATGTCATGTTTGGTGTACCACTGCACATAAAGAACAATATACTGACATTCATGTTAACAGTAACTAACATTTCAGGTAAAAGATTATGTGTCTCTAAGGGATTGTATGTTCAATTAATTAAGGATCAGAATCAGAAATAGATTCTCAAATAATTTCTGCCCTTCCTCTCAAGATACTTTCAAAACTGTCAGTAATACAAATGAATAACAGTAGCAATGTTATCTGTTACTTATTATAGCACTTACCCATGCTGTGATGGTAAAGATTGCCTTCTGCGATGGTAATAGCTAACATTTGAATCATGCCTCTCATCTCCAAAAATCCCCAAGTGCTCTGCAAACTAGAAACCCAATCTTTCTGGGTATATGTATATCTTTGATGAAGGAGGTCCAAGACAAAAGGACAGTGTGTTTTGTTGTTGTTGTTGTTTTTTTAATAATCTATATGTCTGACCACCTTGGAGTCTGTACCTAGAAGCTCACCATCTATTTCTGAGGTTAAATTACTTCTTGATACAGAAAAATCATTGAGACATTTAGAATAAAACCAAGTGTGCAAATTGCATCTCCAAAGCTCTGCGTATCTATTTATTTACTAAAAATGTCCAAAACATTTATTTTCTCTTCCCCCATCTTTGCATTTCCTTCATAACTGTGATTTTACTTGATCTAATTATGCACGTAAATATACAAAACTCCTTGTTGCAGAGACGTGGTTTACTATGCATAATTATTGCACTTTTTACCAATGTTAATTGTACGATTACCATTCAGGAGTTGCTCCTATCAATTTATCTGAGACCTTTAGAACTGGGAAACTGGTAAGCAGAAGTTCTTAGTCATGGAAGCTCACTAACTCTGACAACAGCTGCAGAGGTTAGAAAGTTATATAAAAAGCTGTTTTTCTAGTTCAGTGTCTGATGAGAAAAGGATTGTTTTGTCAGCCCAAATGTGGTTACTAACAGTGAGATCTGGGCAGGGTGGTGTGACTCAGAGATATGCTCTTATGAAAAGACGGAAGAGCCTTTACTGGAGAGCATCTATTTTAAGCACTGGCTGTGACTCAGTGGCAGGAATGTGAGCGCCTGTGGGAATTTTACCTTTCTGCACAACTGGTCTTCACTACAAGCAAGGTTATTCACCTGTTTAGAAGAGCACATTCTGACTCAACATTTCTTAATATGGAAGAGAGAAAGAAGACTTTACTTTTGATTAATCTTTTTTAATGTTAGCCTACGTTTTCCTTGTCAGCCAATGAGATACGATGTGGAGGAAGCAAATGTTCTTATTCATTGCAGATATGTGGAAACCTTCTTCCTCCAGCAATAGGAGGTGTCACAATCGCAGGCTCTCATCCTGCTGGAGCACTTCATCCACCCTCACATCTGCTGGAGAAGTAGCATGGCAAGCTGTAGGCAATCCAGGAGGCTCCTGGAATGTATTGAGGATAAATTCCTGAGCCTGGTAATAGACACCCCCACCAGGAAAGATGCAATGCTGGACCTGTTGTTCACCAGTGTGAATGAAATGCTTGGTGACATCAGGATTGGAGGCTGCCTGGGCTGTAGTGGCCATGCAGTGGTGGAGTTCACACTTTTGAGGGATATGGGACAGGCTAAGAGTAAAATCAGGAAGCTTAATTTTAGGACAGCCAACTTCTAGCTCTTCAGGGAGTTAATCAGCAAAAACCTATGGGAATCTGTCCTTAAGGACCAGGGAGCAGAGCAGAGCTGGCAGATCTTTAAGGAGGCTTGCCTTGGGGCACAAGAACTCTCCATTTCTAGATGTAGGAAGGTCACAAAAGGAAGGCAAGAGACTGGCATGGCTGAACTGGGATCTGCTGGTCAAACTGGAGAGCAAGAAGAAAATGCACGGGCAGTGGAATCAGAGATAAGTAACCTGGGAGGAGTATAGGGATGCTGCTAGGCTATGTAAGGATGGGGTCAGAAAGGCCAAGGCCCAATTGGAGCTAGGCTTGGCAAGAGGTACAGAAAAGAATAAGAAAGGCTTCTATAGGTACATTAACCAGGAAAGGAAAGTTGAGCAAGGTGTGCCCTCCCTAGTTGAGCAACACAGGCAGGCTGGTAACAACAGACAAAGAGAGGGCTGAGGTATTCAACAACTTTTTGCCTCAATCTTCACTACGACTGCCCTACATGCAGCCCTCAACTGGATGGTTTGTAAGATGGGAACTGGGAGAGTAATGCCTCTCTCACTGTAAGTGGAGATCAGGTTTGCAAACAACTGAGAAACCTGAACATCCGTAAGTCTATGGGTCCTGATGAGATGCATCCCTGCTGAAAAAGACTTGAGGGTACTAGTGTATGGTAAGCTGGACGTAAGCCAGCAATGTGCCCTCGAAACCCACAGTAAAGTAGGAGACATTAGTTTTGGAGCAGCTCTCATATATATTAGATGCAGACAGCCTTACCAAAGTGTTAGAATTAGGATCTAATCAGGGTTTATGTGCAAAAATGCATTTAGCTTTGACAATTCTAAGAAATTCTAGTTTTAATTGAAAACTAATATGTTTAGCGGTTCTCTAAACACTTCAGTGATGTATACAGACCTTAGAAAGTTATAACCCATAGAGAATGAATAATTCAAGTATGATGGGAAAGCATCCAAGCGGGGCAGGAACAAAAAGACAGAGAAAAATAGATAAAAATACATATTTCCAAATCTCAGTTTGAAAATAAACAGCTTGGGGATAACTCATCTGAAAATTCTGTTTTGAAGTAGTACAAATCTCCTATTTATCACATTTCCTCTTAGCAGAACACCCATTCTAACATTAATTGTATAGAATAAAACTAAACTAGAATCCCAGGAAATGTAGTTCTCCAGTTTGAAAAATATCAGAGTTTGTAAAATACCTGAGAATAGCCAATGTAAACAGTAGGAGGAAGACTAGAAGCCATTGTGTTTATCACAGCAACTGGCATTTCATTTTTTACAGTATACTGATAGAAAGTATTTACACTAACAGACTCTATTTGTTCAACGTCATTTATACAAGAAGTAAAATTAGGAGAGAATTTTGTGAGCAGAGCACACAAATGCCTGAACTTATAATCAAAATCATGAAGATAAATGTCTGCACTTCCAGGTGTACGATTAGAGAACAAAATTGCATTTTTTTGTAGATAAGAAAAAAAATTACTTTCACTTTTTTAATTCTTGCTACATTTTAGCATAATTTCAAAATGGGATCAAAATGTCTGAGTTAAAAAAAAAAAAAGAGAGAGAGAGAGAAATAAGGAGAAACTAAATTGTGTCTTTGAATCCCTTATGAAAATGCTGAATGTGGAGAAAATGGCCTTCTCATCAACACGTTAGTGTTAGCACTTTTTGATGCTACACTCGTGTTTATAGATTTGCATGATTTTCTAATTGCTGCTAAAAAGTTGCTAAGGTATGGAGGGAGGAAGTTAGGAAGGCAAAAGCCCAACTTGAACTCAGATTGGCCACTGCAGTAAAAGAATAAGAAATCCTTTTACAAATATATCAACGGTAAGAGAAGAACCAAGGAGAATTTCCATCCTTTACTTGATGCAGCAGGGAATGTGACCACTGAGGATAAGAAGAAGGCTGAGGTTCTCAATGCCTTCTTTACATCTGCCTTTGATAGGCAGATCAGTTATCCTCAGGGCACTTTAGGGCCCAATCTGGAAATCTGGGATGCCACAGAGAATACACCCCTGGTGATTCAGGTGGAGACAGTTAGGGAGCTCCTCCTCCATCTGGACCGTCACAAGTCCATGGGACCGGAAGGGCTCCACTCTCGGGTACTGGCGGAGAGCTGACGGGGGTGATTGCCAAGCCGTTCTCCATCTCTACCAGCACTCCTGGTTCTCTGGAGAGGTCCCAGAGGATTGGAGGCTTGCCGATGTGACACCCATCTACAAGAAGGGCCGTAAGGAGTATCCGGGGAACTACAGGCCTGTCAGCCTGACCTTGTACCAGGGAAAGTTATGGAGCAAATGATCTTGGGTGAGATCACACAGCATGTGCGTGGCATCCAGGGGATCAAGCCCAGCCTGCACAGTCTCATGAAAGGCAGGTCATACTTGATCAACCTCATCTCCTTCTATGACTGGGTGACCAGACTGGTAGATGAAAGGTTGTTGATGTAGCCTACCTAGACCTCAGCAAAGCCTTTGAAATGGTCTATAAGAGTATTCTCCTGGGGAAACTGGCTGCCCGTGGCCTAGACAGGTATACCCTCCTTTGAATAAGGAACTGTCTAGAGGGCTATGCTCAGCAGGTAGTAGTTAATGGAGTTAAGTCCAGCTGGCGACCTGTTTCAAGTTGTGTCCCACAGAGGTCGGTACTGGGGCCCATCTTGTTTAATATCTTTATTGATGACCTAGATGAGGGATTGAGTGTACCCTCAGTAAGTTTGCAGATGACACCAAGTTGGGAGGTAGTGTCGATCTGCCTGAGGGTAGGGAGGCCCTTCAGAGGGATCTAGATAAGCTGGATTGCTGGGCTGATGTAAATGGGATGAGGTTCAACAAGGCCAAGTGCTGGGTCCTGCACTTTGGCCACGATAACTCCAGGCAGCGCTATAGGCTTGGGGCAGAGTGGCTGGTTGACTGTGAAGAGGAAAGGGACCTGGGGGTGTTGGTTGATGCTCGGCTGAACATGAGCCGACAATGTGCCCAGGTGGCCAAGAGGCCAATGGCATCCTGGTCTGCATTAGAAATAATGTGGCCAGCAGGAGCAGGGAGGTAATCATCTGCCTGTACTCGGCACTGGTGAGGCCGCACCTTGAGTATTGTGTTCAGTTATGGGCCCCTCACTACAAGAAAGACATTGAGACCCTGGAACATGTCCAGAGAAGGGCAACAAAACTGGTGAGGGGTCTGGACCACAAATCTTATGAGGAGCGACTGAGGGAGCTAGGATTGTTTAGTCTGGAGAAGAGGAGGCTCAAGGGAGACCTCATTGCACTCTACAACTTCCTGAAAGGAGGTTGTGATGAAGAGGGGTTTGGCCTCTTCTCCCAGGCAACAAACAGGACCCGAGGAAATGGCCACAAGTTGTACCAGAGGAGGTTAGGTTAGACATAAGGAAAAACTTTTTCTCTCAGAGAGTGGTCAGGCACTGGAATGGGCTGCCCAGGGAGGTGGTGGAGTCGCCGTCCCTGGCAGTGTTGAAGAGGCATCTGGATGAGGAGCTACGAGATATGGTTTAGTGCTTATGGTAGCAATGGTAATGAGAGGACAGTTGGACTAGGTGATCTTGTAGGTCCTTTCCAACCTTGTGATTCTGCGATTCTATGAGTCTAAGAATCTTATTAATGGCTTTCCATACACAACAGTACATGCCTTTGCCTTCTGGAGATGTGGAAAGAGAACTCTAATGTGCAACAGGAGAAATATGGGAAATTCTGCAGTCAAAGATACTAGCATCCATGTTCATCTGTGACATGACTTGGGTTTATCCTTCTGCAAACCTTCCTAACTGACTAGGTGCTGTGAATAGCTTCAAGTCAGGACAATCCTGTAAGCAGAAGAACTTGCATTTCTGCAAGTTTTGCTGAAGTATTCTATAATGTGCTTCAGACTATGCATGTAATATGATTACCATGAAGACTATTTAATGTCTTCTAGTCAGGTGTTAAATCTCAGATGCTGAACAGTACCCAACATTGCAACAAAAGAATATAAACTGTAACATATTAATTTTTGACCTAAATCGTGAGATCAGACAACTCCTATTACTGTCATACCAGGGTTGTCATCTCTCATAAGGTTGCCCAATTCTATCAAAATCCCAGCAGCAGTAAATATTTGTATTGTGTATGCTTCGATTTCTCCACTGTCTTACACTCTGAAAGATCAAAGTACCTTCCTGTTTATCTTTTTCTTTTTTTTTTTTTTCCTTATTTAAATCTCTTTATGTTCACCAAAATAGTCTGGTGAAAGGCAGTGTGATGAACTGCTTGTTTATGGAGGCTGTTGCGTTTCAGAATCCAATATTGAGGGTTGTTTTGGTTGTCACGTTACAAAAATGAAACCCCAAGGCCACAGCTTGCAAAGGAAAATCCTCTTTTGAAATCCAATTATAACCTGTTGCAGCACTGTCTTTTCGTGTGGGCACATGGCCAGAAGCAAGAGCTAAGAAACATAAATGCCTCAGAGTGTTAACTTTGAAACTTAACAAATGATTATTAAATTGTCTGATCACAGTACTACTGCTTGCTCTGCCAAATCATCTTTAGTCATTCCATATACTCTTTGCTGTCTTTTATCTTTTAAATATCTTACTTAGCTTGTAAGGTGTCTTGGGCAAGGAATGTTGCACGGCCAATATGCAGTAGCTCTTGATTGTAGCAGATATTGGAGTGAAAGTATGAATACAAGTGTGAACACTGGAATAATAGAAGGGGAGACATTAGATTGAGGATAGTATTTACCTTCACTTAATTGTTGTGAGTTATCTAGTCCTCTTGCTCTATAGCTCAAAAGAGAGTAGTTCTTGTTTTACAACAGACTAGAGATAAAACCAAGATAATTAATACAGATTGGTGTCTACTGCTAATAATGGGAAGTAAATGAGATGAAGTTTAACTGAACATAAGTTTTGAAGCTTTTGATTGCTTTTTAAGATTGCTGCTTTGGGGCTGCTAGTGTAGTTTGTCAGCAGTAGCTTTGTCTTGCACGTGGTTTCATGGCGACCTCATTGAAAAGCTCTGTGGAGACCTGATAGCAACCTTTCAGTATCTGAGGGGGGTGGTATTATAAAGAAGGGGACAGACTCTTACCTGAGTCTAACCAGAGTCTGTTGTGGTAAGACAAGGGGAAATGTTTTCAAACTAAATCAGGGAAGATTTGGACTGGATAGAAGGAAAAAGTTTTTTATCATAAGGGCAGTGAAGCACTGGAACATGTTGCTCAGAGCTGAAGTTGGATGCCTCGTCTCAGGAGATGTCCAAGGTCAGGCTGGATGAGGCTCTGAGCACCCTGATCTTGCTGTAGGTGTCCCTGTTCAGTGTAGGGGAGTTGGAGTAGATAACCTTTAAAAGTCCCTTCCAACTCAAATGATTATATGGTTTTATGATACTATGATAAAGTGAAAATGCAGAAAGATCATATGTTCAGCTAATTTAATTTTCATAATTTGAGTGATGAAAAAAAACATTTCCTATTTCCATTATTGTAAAATGAATACTGTAAGACCATTTGTTCCTGTATTTCTGTTTTGCCTCTTCTCATTTTTGCATAAGAAATATGTACCTTACCTCTGAAATTAACTTCTACCTCAGAGTCAGATGAGATCTTGATTTATACAGAAAAGGTAGCAGCAACTGAGGAAAAAAAATCCAAACCCACTACTCTGTTCAACAGTTATGCAGATTCATTTACAATTTCATGAATTGTGCTGTTTGTATCATACAATTCATTTATTATACAGAGTATATTATAAATCACTGTGGTGAAAACTGAAACTCTTAATTTGTCATGGAAATTAATAAACGCTATTAAATACAGAGCATTCATAGTTCATTCAGAGAAGCAACCCATATGTTAGGTAATTTTCCGTTGTCATAATTATATATAACATCCATTTCCTCTCTGCATACCTTCCTTTCTTTTCCTCTCTCAGCCGCCTTACCTTTATTCCCACTCCACATTCACTTCTGTTGTGGGAAAAGGTGAATGGTTTAAGGTATTAATACTGTGCAAGGATAGCCAAATGTCACTTCACTTACCAGAGCACTCCACGTTTATAGATGTTGCCTCACAGTTCCATGTCCTCCATTGCCAGTACTTCTCACCTCAAAGAGTTCAGGGTAAACGCTAAGAGTTCAAACTCTGTTTTTTCTCTTCTGCACAATAAATATATATTTTTATCACATGAGGATAAAATTCGTAAGATTTACTTCTTTTTGGAAGTAAGCATAGAACTCCACAATTACTAAAGGAATTGATAGGAAATTGAGATTTCAGACTGTTTTCCCAGTCACAAACTCTCTCAGTTCAAATGTTCATGAATCCACAATGCCCATAAATCATTCTGCTATGTTATACAATCTGCCTATGATCTTTCTTTTATATATGCATGCAGCAAACATTTACTGTCACATTGTGACCCAGACAAAATTGTTCATTTGTACTTGAACTAGCTGTTTGAAACTATTTGTGAACATTGCATTTACCAAAGCAAACATAACATTTTATTTTTTTACATTTGTAAAAAATGTCTTATGAGGTGATTTTTGCAGTGATTATTTTTACTTTGATTGCTTGCGTTTTCTTCATGGAATGAAAGAAAGGTGATTTGAGAATAGAAGTCTTTGTCTCCTTTGCAAGACATTGGAAGGCATGAATGCCATCTGCCATTTTCCAATTGTTTGTTCTTTCTTTGCTTTTTCTTTCTGTGGTGTTTTGACTGGAGCTTCTGTACTTTTGCTCATCCTCAGGCTGTCTTTGTACTCAACCTGACATGAAATTGCAGCTGTGATGCTTTCAGATAAGAGCATGAACTGATGCCTGAAACTGTCATGTTCAACTCCAAGGAATCCAGCATGAATAGTGTGGTGCATGTTGCAGCACATGCCAGGCAGAAATGAAAGGCCTGTCATGATGCGACATTAACATCTTGTGACATTACACTGCTGTAAAGTAAAGCAAGCCACCCTATCCTGTGCTCATAAAAGCACTATGTTCTAATGAACTTATTACTGTAGAGCTGCAAAAAAAGCTGTCTCCCTTTGTGGCTTTCAAAAATAATCCTCTCCTTACCACAAAAAAATTACTTTGAGATAAAAGAAGGTAGCTCTTATGTTTTTTTTTCCTTCACACCATCAATTCAGCAGAAGTTCACCCTTAAACAGACTGTGCTCCTCTTTTGTTCTTGAGTTTACAAACAAGGCCCTAAGTGTCATACTTTCCTCTATATTCCTCTACAAATTTTCTTCTATGAAATCCTTTGCAGAGGAAATAGGTGTTAAAATACCCCTAGGAGATAATATTTAGGAGATATTATTAGCAGAAATTCATGTAAAGTTAGAAAACTAATAAAAGATTGAAATATAGTTAGAAAGAAAGCATTCTTCACTTACCTTTGACATAAGTATTTTATGAGTCAGTTCAAACTGGAGATTTTAGTGGTTCAGTGCTTTCTGCAGATCATCTTCTCTACACATTCAAAGTCTTGCTTCTTGAGTGAGTGAATCACTTATCTCATTGTGTACTTATAAAAAAAAATCAACCTTGGAGAGGTGATCTATGATTTAAATCTTGAAAGAAATTGATAAGAAATGATAAAAGCAAGAAGAAACTTCAGTTTTTTCCATTACTATAATAAAGTATATTTTTTTGCTAATATAATGGAAGCCCTCTATCGGTCATTAAAAACCTCTCTCTCAAAATAAGCAGTTCAGCACATACAAGATCTGACTGGAAAGACCAAACACCAGATTGAAATTAATGACTTCTTTGCCTCTGGTGATGAATTTACCATACTTTTAATAACATCCAGGCAGGACTGCATGCAAAGAAATGAAAAGCTGTATCTCAGCACTTTCTGTTTTCAAGATTTTTGCCAGTAAAACCACTGCTGGAACATGAGAAAAGTATTTCTATGTCCTCAGCCATAGGAGACATTAGATACTAGAAGACATTTAACTACAATATCTTCTGACTTTATATCATACTTGAAAAGATTTGATCTCCTGGATTCACTTATGACAGAAAGGTGCCGCATGTGAGACTCAGATTTTACCAATATTGTATTTGTTATACAGATGATTGGACTTTTAATTTCTTGTTCAAATTGACAGAATGTTTGTGGCATATTTGTCTTTTTCATAGTAGAAACTCGTAAACAGCTTCCCTTTTGCTTTCAGTTACCTGAAAGCCTGAGAATGGACTAATTTGCTGAAAACATGCTATGTTGCTCCATTAATGAAACTTTAACCTTCCCATCTTCTTCTCAATCACTCTAGTTGACAATGTGTACTCCTGCATTACATTTCTCAAGTCAAATCTATTAAGGATTTAGTTTAATCAATCAGGCTTAAAAATATTTGCTAAGTAAGACTGGAGCACAAATAACTATGTTACTACTCTAGGAAGAAGGATGACTAGTGTCTTCTCCCACGGGAGAGGTTTGCATCTCTGGCTATTCTTTGTTCTGCAGACAATTTGAAGCACAATCATGAGGAACTGCTCACCGGTTCATGGTTTTGGCAGTGACAAGTGGATTTCTCTTGCCTACATATTTTTCCCAGAGACTTGTGTGAACACCTGAAAATGTGTAGCATATGAGCAATACAACTCAGAATGATAGAGAAAACAGTCAGGAGCAGGCTGTCACCATCAGAATAATCTATCTAGCCTAAAATCTGCTGCCAGAAGGCACACCAAGAAAAATGACCATTCAGGATCAGGTGGAGGGCCAGGTTAGTAGAACAAGTTCACCTCCTATAACCTCATATAATTCATATAACATATGAGTTACAGTCTGAGCACATACAGTATTAGAGTAGGTGCTAGTTTTCTGGCCAGCACAGAACTTACAGCTGAAGCGCATTTCCAAATGCTCCATTCAGCTGATGTTTAAGTCTTTAAGAACTGCTAAGAAATACAATTAAAGGTATTCCTCCCCTAGAATTCCTGATATTTCCACATTTTTTTTCATCTGAAATCAAGCTGAAAATCTGAAATACCAAAATTTCTTGTGAAACAAAAGGTTTTGTACATATAATGTTGAAATGTTGAAATGTCCCCTTTTCCTACAACATTAATCTCTCTGAGTTGCTGTGTTGATCTAACTGGAAACGTCCTTTGGGGTAAGGATGTGGGATCATAAATAGAGCCACTGTGACTACTTAGGCCAATGAAGAAACTGAAGTCAAACTGATCCCAAAACAATTACTATAGCTTGCTTTCCCTTCTAGCGAAATAACCAGTTTGTAGATTTTGTGGGGAATATCTTGTGGAGGCCTCCATTTTTTTCCATAAGTCATCAATCTTAATGTAAAACTGGCTATGACTTATACGTCAGTTCTGGCCTGAAGAAGTCATAATTTGCATATTATTACCTTGCTGACTTGTTCGTAAGTCTACACATAGTTGTTTATTTTGTATGTTATTTGCTGGTTTAGGCTTAATCCAACAGATTACAGATGTTTGAAAATGAGGTGCAAAGATGTATGTCAAAGGAAGATGATGCATGAAGATAAATTAAGAACTGCAGTGTCAAAAGGACTTTTCAATAAGCTGCAGAGTCCATTAGTTGTGGTAATAAGAAACAAGTCAGTCTTTATATTCATTGACCTCATTATTGTAAATGATAGTTGGACTATTTTTTTTAACAGACAATTTTCCAGATGTCCTCATCTTATGCCTACAAGAGAGAAAGAAGTGGTAGTCATAACTAACTAGCCACCAGATAACACTAACATAAAACTAAGTTATTCTAAGATCAGTCCCACTGAGCAAGTACTTTATGTTAAGCAGCTGTGTAAGTACTTTGCAACTTTGGGCCCATAAATGGATTTTGGAAGTATTTCAGTAGTATAAACAGTGTTAAGGTCATTGTCATGACAACTAATCGTCTATTCTATGCAACAGCTGTTGATAACTGCTTGTACCATTGCCTTAAATGACAACTATGTGCATACATAACCACATACACACACAGGTAGAACCAATGGGTTAATTTTCAGGCTGGGAGAGTGTTTAAATTCCCTGGCAGCAAAATGTCAGTTTTTCAGTAACTTATGCTAATCTCTCTTTAAATGAATGAGCCTGTTGCTAGATATCAGAAACTAAATGGGAAATGCTATTTAGTAGGTAGAGTAAAATAGTCAGTGTGGTGAGGAACAGATTAGGTTGCCTCACAATGACTGAGCAGAGATAATATGAGATGATATAAATGTGGAAATAGTAATTTGCAATGAGCCTTGTAGCACTTGTAGCATGTGTCTGAACAGTCAGAATGTGGTAGAATAGTTCTACCTTTCCTTGCTTAATAAAACATGTGCTTCCGGCATTTGCCTCACTGAATCTTGTGCATCTAAGAGATTGCTGACTTTTCTGCTTTACTGTTCTATTCAGGTCAGATTATTTAAACAGTGCATTAAACTGTGTAAGGTTTCTTGTGAACAGAGAACACACATCTTGAGCCAAATTTCTGAAAACGGCCATTCTTGCATCTTAGTTTTGTGACATTCTCTTCACTGTCTAGTCTGACCCTCAGAAACTTAATTATTAGAAATCAGTGACTTTTAAAACAAATATTCACCAATGTATTTGAAAGTATGATTCAAAGCATTGGAAGATGGAGATGGAGGTTAGTTGCCAAAAATAGAAGTGAATGAAAGAGGTTTATCTGTCTTTGTCAGTGCTACAATATTAACAATCTCAACAGCCTCCCTGGGGATACACTGAGAGGCTGAGAAGTTGAATGAAGATGCAAATTAATCACTGTGCTGCTAAGCGCGTAACAAAGCAAGCCACTTTGTCAGCCAAGTGTCTGTCTCCAGACATTTTTTCTCAACAGATGATAGCCTGGGCAGCCAGCTGGACTTAATCTAGATACAGATTTTCAAAATTCAGGAGTTGTGAACCTGAAGATTAGTTATGACATGTTATTGGAATAGTTTTATTCATGAGGTGATGCTCCAGATGTGTCTGGGATTGATTCCACGTTGTCTTTTGTCCGAAGAAAAATATCACTGGAGAAATTGAACACTAAGAAAGTATGATAATGACTCCATCATTAACAAGATGCTGCCATAAGTTCTCTTGCTTTTTTCCGGGAGACAGGGCTCCCTGCCAGCTGAGCCTACATAATTCTCTGACTTGCCCGTGGAGGACAGTAGAGTTATGATGCTTAATTTTCAGTGGTTCTTTCCTGAATTTTAGTCTTTGCCTTTTATTTTTTTCTTTTTTCTTTTTAAATAATGATGCTTACAAACTCTTGTGCTAAAGCTTAACTTTGCGCTGTCCTTGAAAACCAACAGGGAAATAAGGTACAAATATCTTTCCTGATTTATATTGATTTGGGGGTATTAGTCACTGGAAAGTTTCTCTCTTAGAGACAACTTTTAGACTCATTTTGTCTGTGATTATACTGGGATGAGGGGGTTGGCTGTTCTGAGTCCATGTTGCTATTTAGTTCAGCCATGCTGTAGTCTAAGATTTTGTGTGTGTTGGTATTTCCGATAACTTTAGAGCAAGATCTTTGTTCTGTGAAAGTATGATTACTCATTTTCACTTTCTTTGCAATACAGAGAAAGAAAGGAAGGGTTGTATTTAGGCAGCACAGGTTAAAATATAAAGTGTGCAGTGGGAGACTTGCAGATTGCAAGGGATGAGCTCTTGTGATTCTGCAAGGTGCACAGCGCAGTAAGGAGCTAGTCTTTACTGGTCAAACGATTACCTTGTACAGTGACTTCTCTTAAAAAGCCCTTGTCATATTAATTAGGCATTGGAGATTATTCTCTTGATTGCTGGTAGTGATCATTTATCTTCAGTCTACTGACAATGGCCCACTGTTAGTAAACACAAGTTGTAATGTGAGACCAATTTCTGGTAGAAACACTTCTAGTCTAAGCAGTGCATGAATGAAAGACTTAAGCCTTCAGGTTGTTCAGTGTTTGTGGCATTGGTGTAAAAGTTCTACTAGGGAATTAACCATGTAGGAAATATTCCTCACTGTTATTTAAGCTAAACTAGAGAACATCCTAGAGATACTCATTATCACACAACCAGATGATACGGGAATATTGTAGTAAACACTTGATAGAATCCTATTGCCTGTATTATGCATTGTATATTAAAGAAATGTTATAGATTCTTAGACAGTCAGACTATTGCCTTTACCTGTAATAAACTAGATTCAGTACTCTCTAATTCTGTGCTACTTCACACCAATGCAAATATAAAGGATAATATCACCAGATCACTACATTGGTTTTCTTTATGTATGTTTACAATCACATTAAAGGGGAATAAATGATAACATGTTGAGGGGCTTAGCGCAAATTTCTTTCATATCTTATACTTAGGAGCGAGCAGTATTTAAAGCTGTATTAAATTTTCATTTTTAGAGACTTTTCCTTATAACATTGTTTTCTATCCTTTTAAAGTTAACCTTAATACAGTTCTTTGGTAGAACAAGTACCAAGTCTATTTACAATAGTAACAACATTTGAGTAATAACTGTTCTTCTTTATCATTCAGTAATCTCCTTTCCATTCACTAATATGGATTTTCTGAATATAAAGAGAGCCGTGTACCTTCTTTTTTTTTTTCAAGCAGCATAGATCTAACTGCTAAGTACATGTGCATACAGACAGAGATATGTTAAGATATACAATATGCCCAAAATGACTGGCCCAACCTGATTGGCTTGCCATTTCTTTCAAATAGGCTAGATACCAATGAGCTATGCTGTCAGACAGTAAACCTGCTGTCATTCAGATAGCAAATCAATCCTTCTGTCTCTAGTACACCTGGCAACTCATCATATCTGTTTTGCAGGTGAGCAAACTGCTATTAGATTGCTATTAGTACAGAAGCATCCATTAGTGTTGAGCACTTCTGATCATTTGTCTTGGTTTTGTTTTCTGTTGGACAAACAATAATGGGAAAGTACATAAGAAAATTGGATATTAAAAATTTTTCAAACCTAAGCCATAAGATTTTCTGCACTAACTCTTTCCCTAAATAGGCAGACTATGACTGTGATATATTTCAAGACGTATGTATGAGCCTTAAAAAAATCCACATTTTTTTCTAGTATGAAGTGTGAACAAGCTTTCTCCTATAGAAGTAAACATTAGTTACTGAACATGAACAACGCCAAAGGAATTTTCATTGTGATTAATGGTGTGACAGTGAATAACAAAAGAAACATTGATAGTTTGCTGTTCATTATCAGGGATTGCTGTTCTCTTTGTACAGAATTACAATTTGTCCTGGGCAGCACTTGATAGCAAAGCTCCTGAAACCGTGTCCACATGACAAGCAAGCTGCAGGAATGATGGACTTTTGTAGTGAGCCAGACTGTAGGACTGCTGAGCAGCATGCAGAAGAAGAAGGTTTCTTACAACTCTGTGGCGAAGCATCACATGCTGCCTGAAAATTGGGTTTGGGAGTCAGTCACACCATACTGACGATCAATACTGATTTTGAAATACTCAGCCAGCAAATCTGAAACAAGGGTGGAAGATTTTGAGCTGCCATACCTCTGCAGCATTCCTCAGGACCTGCAGTCTATATTTGTATACAAATCTTGTAAACTGGATACAGAGAAGGAGGAAGGGGCATTTTATACTTCTGCTTTTAAGATTAAACATGACTTTTTCCTTTTCAAGTGCCCATGTAATGTACAATTTTTTTTTTAGTAACTTCTGTTGCTGTTTTTGTTTTCATCTAGCATAAGAAAAGGATCATTTCAAGTTCCATGGCTGAAATCCACTCACTCCTCTCTTACAGGTGTTGCTATACACTGGAACATTTGTTGAATATTTGTCATCCTAATACATTTTCACAGAGTACCCAAAGAATAGCAAAATTTACCTCAACTGAACAGCAAATGCTATTTTAGGAACTGTACATTACTGACCTGTAGGTATCACCTAGGTCTATTTCATGGACCTGTCATAAGTTAAAGGCTGAAGTTCTTAGCCTTAAACTCATTAATTTGTTGCAGCAGCTAAACCTGGGAAATACAGGTCCTTTCCAATCCAAGCTATCTTTCTGGGGAATGCATGGCAGTATACCAAGGCACGTTTGTTTTCTGTGCTTGTCGTTTGGAAATGCTAAGGAAGTCTGCATCCACTGTGCCCTCTTTCCACACCTTTGAGAGCCTACAGTGGAGAGGTTCCTAAGGAGGTCTGAACTTGTCTACAAACTCTACTAAGGGAAGACAATAACAAATACATAATTATGGCGTGGTTTCCCTGCCTGGCCATGATTTAATCCTCATGCACATTTTATGAGAGTAGTTCAGTCTATTTCAATTTGCGTCTGAGAAGTTAAGCTAATTGTGTACTGATGACATTTGTTTGATTATTTGCCTTCTAAAGATCACTGGTGTACCTGGAAGTCTTCCTCCCAGAATCAAGCAGTAAAATTTTTACTCTTGTGTGATAAATTACTACGCTGTGAATACCAAGCATATCTTCAGCAACCCAAAGCTCTGTCAGTACAGATATTACAATTGTCAGAGTATATTTATATTAATTGTGTGTTCCAGCATTTATTCCAAGTTTAGCCACTATATGTCTTTTATTCTTATAGGATTGTTGCATTTATTTTGTGGTACTGCAACAGCCTTTTAATAACAATTCCTCTTCTTACCATGGAGGCAGACAAATCACATGCTCTAGAACTGAAGATACTTGCATGGAAATCATTCTCAGCCTCTCTAGATAGCAGACTTTGTACTCATTTTTAGAGATACAATTACTCAAAATCAATATGAAAAGAAGATGCTCGGACCCCTACATTGCTCTGTGTTCTCAGATGGAAAAAATACTCTGCCCTAATTTTCCTCTGTGAGTGATGGCTTCTTTGTTCCACTAACTGTAGTCATGAATTTGGACTCTAGATCATCTATTCTCTTGTGTAAAATATGTGATAGCGTACATCTTGTTAATAAAATACAGCTGAAGAGCTCTATCAAAACTCAATCATACAAATTAGTAAAGCATAAAGTGCCATGCTCTGGTAAATGACAGTGCCAAAAATAGTTTTCCTTTTTAGTGATATTCCACTGCTTTGGAACAGAATATCGATTATGCAGGAAAATGAGGGAGGTTCTTTTTCCCTCCCATAACTCTAACTCCACTAGGCAGATATCAACCAAGACCAATGCAGAGGCTTGGTTCAAAAACTGAAGTTTATGATGTTTTATTCACTGGCAAAAATTGTATGGCATCTTGAACTCTCCTGATGATGTATATGCAGTAATTGTCACTGCTTCTTAGAAGCAATATTAATACACTATATACTACTGTGAGGGACATGTGAAGCTGTCCAGAAGGACAGTGTCTCTAGACCTGTGGCAATATAGAGAGGGAGCAGGGATGGAAGCATGTAGAGAAAGCAAAAAGAGAATTTAAATAGTATTAAAGCAAACAGGATCTGACTTATTCTACCCATCTCGCATTTTAACTGAATAGTCTTACAAGTGTAACTTATTTGAAGCAAAAGTTCATATCAGCATCCTGAATACTTTTCTTGTTTACTTATCTGTCAGATAGATAACAAGGGGAGATATAGACAATAAATAATGATATGTCTGAACCCAGTGTTGATGTCACATTGAGCATTTTAAATAGAGAGGGCAGTAGAGAAACCCTGTGCTGAAGCTAAGATATTTAAGTTATGCATGCAGAATTTGATTAAGTGTAACACCTAACAGGAGCTTAGCTGAAGGTGCACAGTGGAAACTCCCAGGCAAATAAAGTCCTCACACAGATTCTGCCTGATGATGTCCTAGTAAAGCACAGGTCTGTTTTCTCAACTTGTAGGAAGCAATCAACCTGGGAACCATGAAATGCAGGAATGGGAAAAATGAGTTGCTGATTGTGCTTTAGTATTAAGTATTCTCTGATAATCCATCATAAAGCATATACATATGAACAATGCATTCTTATCAATGCCATTTCATCCCTTATTTAACAATTCAAGAGGCCTGCCAACCTGTGAATGATGAAAAAATCTGTCTTAAGTCACTAGTATCTCTGCCTATTGATGACAAATGATAAAGTAAGTAGCAGATAAAAAACACAGGGAACTTCATTTAATACACAGTCAGCCTTGAAAATCTTCTCCAGCCCTGCCAGAAGGCTGCCATTCAGTAGCTTGCAGTTCTTATGAAAACAACTAGAACGTGTTCTTTATCTGAAAGGCTGCACTCCATGTTTTTTTGGCCTGTCAGCTACCACTCTTTGGGACCAAAATATGACCTCAAGAAGAATTATATACAGATTAAATGAAACACAATTTCCCTTGATAATATATATCTTGCTAACAAAGCAAGAAGATTTTTCCTGTTGAATTTGAAAATCAGGTAGTATTTGGAGATACTAGGTTAGTACACTTTGACAAATCTCTTCATTCTTATGCCAACCAAAGCATCACAACATATACTATTTGCTGCAAACTGCTTACTAGCATAATTAACTCTGCTATGCTCTGGGGTCAGAAATAGCTGTTTTATAACTGTTGCAAATCTAACAGCTCTGCCAATGAATTAGTCGCTCGCCAAAAGACAATGACATCTCATCCTTTAAATTGATAGTGTTTGAAAATGTCCCCTTTTATTTGTCCCTCTCATGCTGAATTCACTATAAAATTTACTGAGGGAAATGGGAGATGAATCAGCAATGCTCTTAACAATGCATAACCTTTATTATTCTATTCCCAAGAGCACTGAAATTTGCATTGCTTAGCAAGTTACAAGCTGTAACGACAGCACTTAGGATGGGCAGAAGAGGCGGCAATAGAAATCTAGTGAGTAGAGTAGACGCAGCTGAGCTTCAGAACTCACAGATATTTTGCAGAGATGCTGAGCATTTAGATAACAGCCCCTAATACCTTGGGTATACTTTGTAAGATGCCATTATTCATGCTAAGGCTATTTGCTTTTAATATGCATGTATTATATAATACTGACCAGAAATCCTAGTGATTCAGCCATTACATTTTGAGTACTTTCCATTTTCTCTAAAATATCTTTTTTTCTTTTTCCCTTTCTGGTTCTGTGTCATAGACTTTAAAATTTGTTAAAGCAATATATACCATGAAAATATTTCGCGCACATATTTTAGTCAAGCTTTTTTTGATTTCTCAGGGTGAATAGGACAGGCACCAAGGGCAGGTTAGGTCCTGACAATAGCGAGCTGAAAGCCCTGATTGCAGGTAGATCTGCAGTGATCAGGCAGGTCTGAGCTCACGCAGGCAAGACTGGCCACAAATGAGATCCATGGCCAGGCACTAGCCCTGCTGTACAGGGCCAAGACAAAAGCTCCAGCTTAAAACAGCTCCCAGGGAAATAGAATTTGACCCTTACTGAGGCAGCTTCAAGTTCTTTATTTCAAGGTCACCAGCTGCCTGATCTCTGTGCTGGCTCTGAGCAGTCACAGCTAAACTCAGAGAAGAGGGATGTGTTCAGTACCCTGAATCTTTTAAGTATGTGGAGGGTTACCTCAATCCAAACTCATCATGGATGGTGTGCTTGGAATTGGTATGTTTGCTTTTATGCGATCGGCTATGTTAGCAGAATTGGCAGCTCAGGGCTGTGGGATCTGGCTTCCCTGAAAAGGTGTCATATAAAATCTCTGTGCCAAAGTGGTATTGTGGGGAGATGTGAAACTAGAGGTTGGCAGTGACTGGGATTAGAGTTTCTCAAGTAAGAGAATGAAACCTAGAGGCTTGCTGATCATCCCATTGCAGGAGCTCCACATGTGCTACAGCAGCTTGTTACAGATTTTAAATAGTTTTCATGAGGTATTCTGAGGTATTCTGAGACACTCAACTGCAGTTAATTTTTTTCTTGCTGACATCAAACCATTTCATACAGAAGTAGCTGCACAAAATTAAAGGACTAATCTCTTTAATAAGAGCCTATAATATTAGACCTTAAAGGTCTTATTCAAACACTACGTCAGTGAGAAACTGAAGAAACAGAATCTAATTTGGGTGATGTCATTAAAACCAAATTCCTGAATAAAAATTCTAATTATGTATGGATATAACACATTCCACGTGAACATTCTATATTACAGGAAAGGAAATTCAGACTGAGAGGGGCTCATAGAGGGAATGATAAAGTCTTTACTTTGCTCCCCCCAAGTGACTGAGCTCTCACAAGGGCTGTAGCGATCTGCTGGTTGCAGGGATCATTTCACAGGTCAGAAGAAAAAAGATGGAATAAGGAAGTGATTGTCTGACATAAATTGTCATTATGTCTTTCCTCTAAACAAAGGCAATGTAGCAGCCAGAAGTAGTTATAAAGGAGGAAAAAAGTAAGGTATAGTAGCAGTATGTGTCAAAATAGAGGCAGATGAAACAAGGCCTAATGATTGACCTTTAAATTTTAGTATGATCAATTTTAATGGAGTAATGAGAGTAGAAGGTAAACTTTTTTTTTTTTAAATCAATTTAATTATTAAGAAGGTGTAGAGAAATGTGTCCATCTTGTAGCTTAGCTACCCTCTGTTAAAATGTCAAGTAATGGATTCAAATTCTTTTACTTGTAATAGGGAAAGAAGGTCAATGAATTAACAGCTAGACAGTATGCACTGTCCCGTAAAAATAAGCCAGTACCTAACTTAATAGAATGAAATGCTGTTAAGCTAATATAAATTACATCCACTACCAGAAGGAAGTAAATAACTTCAGTGTAGCAGCCTCTGGAATGCACTCAAATGTTGTTCTTTCGCTAAGGCATTTATCATACTGAAAGGATAACTCAAGGCAAAGTCCCTAAATAAGTACAGTTGGGTTTTCATTGACCTTGTCATCATTTATTACTAGGCAATATAACTAATTATTATATTAAGAGTAGGTATCCAGTGTGGAACTACATACAGATTAGGAATAATCCAGTTTGGGTTACTGGAAAAAAACTAAAATAAATAGAAGTTGTTAATAAAAAAGCAATATGTAATAAATTATGGGAGGCTGAAAAGTATTTGTAGAGATTTGTAGATATTGGGTTGAATTTAAAGTTAGGTGTACTGCAAACTTAATGACTCATCTTTTGAAAGCGCTACCTTAATTTATCAATTGGTGATTACAGCTATGATTAACAGCTATTATCATGATAGGTAACAAGTACTGATTAATTCCCTAATAATTTTGGCATGGTTTAGAATAAGGAGCACTTCACAGATGCAGGAAGCATGATTAACAAAACTAGTAATAAAAACACCTCTCTCTCATTACAGCACTGTCTTGAGGGAACAAAATTTGTGAAGGTGGGAAACGTAGGCAGATTTGTTAAGGTTGTTCCAAAGATTGCCTTAATGAAAGAGAATTATTGGGTGCATTTTTTCATAATGATAAATTTGCTTTGCATTTACAGTCATTATATTCCTGATACTCAAATATTTTTTCATTACAATACTGCATTCATTTTGAGCTTAACTCAGAAGCTCATTTTTTTCCCCATAAAAGTAGCATTTATACATGTGTGGCACTTCTAAAGTGCCATACAAGTAGTGGCTCATTGTCTACTCATTCAATAAAGAATGGCTAATGAAGAGTGAGAGGAGATGAAATAAGTATCTGCTAACCAAAGATGAAAATTCTGTTTTACGATAACGTCTTAAATGTTGATATTTTTTTCACAGTGGAACTAGAAAGAAATCTTTTGAGAACATTTGCAAAAATCTAAATTGTTCTGAAAAATCTATTCAGAACTGGAGTCTGGGATTTACCAAAAAGAGGTAAATATATATGTCCTCCACTAGCTAAGGCATTGGTGTGCAGAACAGGATCCCAAGATTTCTTTATGTTGAGTCAAAAGATTTTCCTGTAAGGTCATTGTGAGCTAGTTGCAGAATGCACTTGAATTTGGATACAAATTGGATGCACTGTGAATCAGTTCCTTAGCCACTGTAGTAAAGAAAGCAGAACAAAAGACTCAAATGCTATTTCTGTTAATGTTGTAAAAGAGGCAGATAAAAATATTTTTGTCATTTACTTATCCACTTCAGACACCATTCCATTGTACTACAAATGAAAAGTAATGTACTAGCTGTTACATTTCCCATCTAGAATACTATCAGTGACAGAACTTTTACAGAGGAAAAATTGCTAGCTAGCAATAGATAAATAAATAAATAAAATCTTTACCATCTCCATAAGCTTTCAATTAAAATCACAGCAGAGATTTCCTGCTCCAAATAACTTCTAAACTCTCAGCTGTTGTCATTTTATTATTTTTGTTGTTTTGGCTCCAAGGAGCTCAGTCAACTAAATGAATTATAGTTCTAATCATTTAGAAAGAAAACATATTTGTTTTAAAGCAAAAATAGCTTGTCTGCTCTTTTGATTTTAAGGACAAGTATTTAACAATGTTCCTTCAATTTTAGGAGGCTCACAATGCTGTCTTTCACATCAGACTGATTTCTGCCGTAAGCATGATCCAAAAGTATTATTAGGTCAAAGAAGGAGGTAAAAAGGAGGAGAGAGTGAGAATGACTGTGAACCTAAAACTTTAGCTGAGGGTCTAAACTTCCCTGAAGCCCTGTGAGTTTGGATTTGAGCTCAGCTCTCCTTGAGAATTCATAGGAAATTAACAGAAGTATAAACTCCTTTTAGAGTAAGTCAGTCAAATCATGAAAAAAAGGCTAGCAATAAAATGAGATCTGATAAATTTATCAAAAGTTTTAGCAGAAAATGTAACCCAATTAAGTACTACACCTCTAAAGCTTATCATTTTTATCTGATGATGACAATAAAGAATTACGAGAGGTAAGAATTAAGACACTTAAAGATCTATTTTAGATATTATATTTACAAGAACATTTTGAAACCAGTACTAAATTCAGAAAAGCAGACAACTGATTTTATCAACATGATGGAAGACTGCATCTTTTTTTCCTTAAAATCTATTAAGTAAGGTATGAATTTGATATGAGCAGATGGTTTTATTCTACAGAGTCCCATTCCATATCTCTCCATCCCAATCGCTTTTCAAAGATCTTGGTCTTTGTTTCTCTCTACTTCTCAGCCTTAATGGTTGAATATTTTTCAAAAAACAAAAGAGAGTCATCAAGTATAAATAGCTTGATGCATATTGTGCATATATCTTATGCCATTCTTCATCTGTAACTGGAGGCTGCAGACAATGATAGTGATCTAAAAAGCTTCATGTTGGTAATGTAAATAGCTTTTTCTAATGTTCTTTAAAGCATAACAGTTCTAACAAGCACTTTTGAGTTGTGTAGTCCTGCACCAGACTTTTGAAATAGCAACTGCTAGGAAGTACTTCTTCTGTTCCAGAGTTTTATACATGTGCCAGGCCAATATTCTACTCCAGGTAATAGCAGAAGCTGAAAGCCTTGACAAGGATACAGTGTTTGTGGCATCTGCATAAGGATAACTAGACAAAGCTTTTTTTTTTCTTTATTTTTTTTTTTCTTCCTGCTATCTTTAATCAAAAAGAGACTCCATTATGCTACACAAACTGCTGAGTGAACTAACAACAGTAGAGATGGCTGACAAGATCACAAGGGGCCTGAACACATTTAGTTCTATCCTCTTTTGTCTGGCTTATTTTCAGGACAGGCTTAACACCAGTAATAATGTGAGCCCTTCCCTTTGGCTGATGCCATTCTCACTTTATGTAGTTAGAATGCAGTTTTGCAACATATTCTCTCAAACTTGAGGCTGCCTACTTTGAATATGTCCCTTGTGAGACACAGCTGTCTTGTGAATGTTGAGGGCAGGGTATGTGCAGTCATCATTTCAATAATAAAAATCAAAATAGTTTTTGATAATGATTTTTATCCTGCTCTGTGGTATAGCTCGTGATGCCACAGATTACCACACCGAGGAACTGCTATGGTAATACTGTATTTAGTGTTAATTGCCAACATGAGTGACAATGTTTACCCATTTTTAAGATTAAAAGGTGGCTCTCAGAAATACTCCAGTGTAACTGAACTAAGTAGATCCAAGCTTTGATTCATATTCTTTATGTACCATGGGCATTCCTTAAATATCTATTAAAATATGGAGAGAGAGGAGTCCTATCGGATTACTATGTATGTGGTGATGTTTAATATGCAGTAATTTTCTCTCATATTATTAACACCTTTTCTTCCTCAAGATTTAAAATTTTTATTTTAGTCAAGACATTTTTCACACACAGTGGAGATTTTTCCAATTTGAGTGATACTATATTTAGACTCTCCTTGATTAACTATGTATTCCAAAACAACCAAGAATTGTTAATCTTCATATCTGAGATCATGTAAGCAGTGATGCAGCAGCTAAAAAACTAGGATTGAAGAGTAAGGGTAGTTACACTACGACAAAATACATTTACTAAAATGTATTTATGTAGTTTAAAAAAAAATCTGCAAATTTTCATGGGGATCTAATTACTACAGTGCAACTGTATGCACTGCAGCATTTACAATCTGTTTCTCATATGTTCTTAGGGGGATATGGAGCTCTGTGTATGAGTCAATAGTCTGGAGTCTTTGGCAAAGGACCTGAAAGTGGTGAGAGGTCTGACTGAGATAAGGATCTGCTGGTTATCAGGTTTTTATCAGATTTTCTCCCTTTGGAATTTGCTCTGTATCTCGGGATAGGCACTTAGGATATGCATCACTCTGGATATAGTTACCTCGAGATTTTCAAATATTCTAGATCTTCTGAAACACAACTACTATTTCAGAATGTCATGTGGAGCGTTCAATTATTTTGATTCCTGTTAAGGAGGGGAGGGTTTGGAAATTAGAAGCAGTGGGAGCTATAGTTGAGATTAGAGGCCTTGGGCTATATTTTTTTCAAGCAAAGTTTCTAATACAGTACTTCTGTAATTTTGTTTTTAATTGTATTTTTTCATAGTTGAAAATTCTTATGGTTGCATCTCTTCGTTAAATATGTAGACTGTTTTCTTTCCTATAGGTAGAATTTCCTTGCAGGGCAGACAACCACTCAACTAAGTCTGATCAGGATACCTGAGTACTGCTTTTACTCCCTAAATAGCTGATCACAGTTCTTTGTTTCCATTTCTAGATTTGTAAAACTATGTCTATAATAATAATTTTATTTGAATGCAAACAGAAAAACCTCTGCTAAGATGAAGTATACTATTTGCTTAATATATTTCAAAAAGACTCAGACCAAAAAACTTGGAGGATTCAGAGGCCGTACAGCTTTTATAAAAGGTATCAAAGCATTTATTTATTCTAGAGAACATAATTGTTGACTTGCTATAGCGCAAGGTATTTTAATATAAAAAGTAAATCTCAGTGACTGACTTCTAGTGCTATTAGAATAAGCAAGGAACAGAGTGAATCTTTATAGGTACTGTAGGGGAACTGTTAAGTCACAGCCTGAATGACAGAGCACCTGTTGAGGGAATATGGCTGGCTCAGGAAGTACAGGTGCAAACAATATACCTGTGCTTTACACATGGTTGGAAGGGGTGGACCCAGGGTTCACAACCCAACCTGCTCTCTACCCCTCTTCCCCCAGCTCATTTAAGGGCTAGCCTCTGAAGGATGAGTATCTCCTGGATTAAGGTTACTTCCTTAGAAGGAGTGCTCTATAGTCAGAGTTCCTTAACACCAGTAGGGTGACTTAACCTTTTTTTTTTTTTTTTCCTATATGTTTTTTGGTATTCTCAACAATACTTTGCCATGAAGAACTTCTGAGAATTAATTCTGCTGCTTTAATAGCATAAACACGTATAAATTTCTTTTTTCAGTGGTCCCCTGGAATTTTTTTTCCTTTTCAGCTGAAAGATGATCATATCATTTTCTACATAGTTTCTATGCATCTTGCATTAAACCAAAGGACAGGGTGGGAAAAGTGGTCATATCTATGTCAAATATATGCAGCAGAGGGTCTAAGTTTAGCTAGATCCATAAGTCTTTTAATAAAGGAATTTCTTTCCCTACAACATGTAAACTCAATCACAGCACGCTTTCATATGATAATATCTAGCTTCTCACTCTTCCAGAACACATACAATAACGGGATGCTTATTTACAGCAGAGGGGGGAGGAGTTATTAAAACTAAAAACATTGCAATTTATTGAATCATCATATGATTTCCTTGTGAGCATCAGCAACAACTCTAGGCTATGCTATGATTTATGAGACATAAGAGACCTTTTTATCTAATTTGTCTAGCATCCAGAAAAAAAAATAGATCAACTTGTTTTCTTGTAGGTCTATTTCACTTGCATTAGCTGACTGTATTCTTACTAGCCAAATGGAGTACATCACACCATTTGGGATTTACTTAATTACATTTACATGGTATTGCCTACCATGTAGGAGGCATATCAAGATCAAATGGCTTTTTTCATCCAAGAGAGGTTCATGAGGACAAATCTGACGTCTTGAGCAGGTAACTATAGGAAAACAGATAGTAGGTATGCACATTTAAGGATATGCTTTCTTTATAACAGTACAGAAACAAAAAGACAAGTTCATATGTTGTTTTCTTAACCTTTTCCTAGTATCACAAAAACATTCACATTTGCTATCTTAACTGTCAGTATTTAAGAACAGAAAATACACACTGTGCACTCTTTAGCACCTATGTAATTTTACTTATGATTACCATTTCTGGATGGTTTTTGTAGCCAGTAGGTGGCAGGAAACTGTGTTATAGAGGCAAGATATTATGAAAAAAAATTTCTTTTAAATGCTCATTTGAAACAAAATGGACACCAGATATGTTGTACTTTTCCTGGCTCTTTTTATCATTTTTAATGGAAAAAAAAAAAAAACAAAGTGAAAGAGATGGAGAATAGACCAAAGGCTTCAGAAAAAACATAAGCAGTTGAAGAAACAGAAAATAAGAAAACAAGATAATTGTACACATACTGATAGGATTTACTTGTAAAGAACTGTGAGATGCATGGTGCATAGATGTCATGGCTGTTTCCTTGTAGGTAGCAGGAAGAGACACTGCCAGAGAAGTTAATTTTCTTCCTAGTATGTAGTCTATCTCAAAGGAAAACTGATTTACTCTTCTGAACCATAGTCTCCCTTTTCTATCTTAGAAAATAGAATTAGAAATTCCTCCTACTTAGGAAGTATTTCTACATACTGAAATATTCCCGTGTCTCATGCAATAAATTTTTAATTAGAGAAGTGCCCGGAAAAAAAAAAAAAATCTTGAAAACAATTTCTTAATGCCTTTAAAGTATGTAGGGATAATGATCGTCAAACTCAATACTGCCTGCAAGTAGTCTGCCTTGTTTGTGACTTATTTTGCATTAGAAAGAGCTCTTATGAGAATTAAACTGCAGAACTGATTAGTGAGGGAGAAACACTAGGATTAGTGGAAAAGATATGATAATACAAAGTATTGTAGTTATCTAAAGCTGGTGCTATCTTCAGATGGATATAATAACCACAATTATATCTACTGCCAAACAATGGAAGTTTGTAGGCATCTTTTAGCTAAGGAAACAGCACTGTGATCCATTGTCAGCTGGAAACCTACAGGGAGATTCATGAAAATATCTCATCAAGATTTCAATAGATTGCACTGAAGTGATAACAGCTTCATTAGAGTGCTTTTAACTTTTATTGTGCTGTTCAACAAAATGCACTAATTATCTCACAACCTTGAAGTTAAAATACATCAAAAACAACAAAATCTCTTCAACAAATACATTATTAAAACAGTCAGTCAAATTAAGATGGATTAACTTTGGGTTTCCTGAAAATTTAGGCGAATTTGTGAACCTCATGTTCTTTAATTGCTGTGGTTATGTCATACATTCCACTTATTTGATACCTTTATGACTGCCTGGACTTCAAACTGGTTACTTTCCATGAACAGAATTCATTTTAGCCTCCAACTAGAACTCCTAAAAATAAAAAAGCATTGTCTATTTAACAAGTAAGAGTACAGTTATGGTTACAATCTAGAAAAGAAATGGAAAAAGGAATCTTGCTTTTCTTGAAGTTATTGGCCAAGAGTTTTCAAGCTGAATCACTAGACTTTGGAATGACTTAACATATAATTAAAGTTAATGTTAATTAATGTAAGCATTATGGAAAGGCACCATTTTAACAAAAACATGCCCATGTCTTAGATTTCTTTTGCCTTTGCTGCACTCAACACAGTTCTACAAAGGGAGTAGCAAGGGTGTTGCCCAACAAGGAAAGTTGAGCTGACATTGAGGTAGGACACAAGCCTCCCTGACAAGGACACCATCCCATGAGAGTCCAGAGTCAGGTCAGGGAGTACGATGAACAAAACAAGGACAGGACTAGCAAGGGTACATGGCATACCTGCAGGGAAGTTAAAGCAAGGATCAAGGGTCAGGACGTGGGCTCAGAAGCAGAACTTGAGCCAAAGGGTGCAGTATCTGGGCTCCAGAAGGGAATTCCCAGCTCCTTCTCACATTTTAGCTGTTTTCACAGAAGCCTGGTTCAAAGAGCACTGTAGCAGGGCAAATCTTGAATAGAAGAAGCTAAATCCCACAGGCTGTGGAGGGGGAGAATAAGCAGGACTGCTTATTCAGTCCTGCATAGGAGAACTGAATAAGCAAGTGAATGCAGGCTGGTCAGGGTGTTTAGGCCCTGCTGGTACACTCAGGGCTTTGATGAAGATCACTGTAAATGTCATGCCAAAGCGTAGCTTGAGTAATTGCAGAGATCAACAATAATTCTTAATTACCAATTTCCCTTGTTTCATTTATATATTTATCCCAGAAACAAGGGATAACAAAGTGGGCTATTGTGACTTTAATTTATGTAAAAACAGTAAATATTACTTAAAATTTACCCAGGTTCCCATTTTAATCCTCTGGTGGCTATTAATTGACTTATCTCATGTATAATCAGTTATCTAGAAATATGTCAGAGTTTAATTCTACAAATGACTAAACAATCATAACTGGTTTTCCTGATACAGCGATTCCTACTGAATCTCCAAAGCAAAATACATGTCTGTGGAGAAGGATTGAAGTCACAGAATTTCTAGGCAGGAAGAAATCTCTTGAGATTGTGTAGTCCTGTCCACCCAAGAATCAGTTATGCTTTTCTTTCAGTCAGCATAACTCCCTAAGCAATGGTATTTTTCCTTGTTATTTTCATCTGTGTGAGGTTATTTTTTTCCCACTAGCCTTCCAGTTCATTTTCCATCCCTTGTAAAGAAAATTCCAATGTTTTCTTTGTCTATTTGTAGCACCCAAATGGTGAAACTTTCATCCTTTCTCTGAGGGAGTCTTCTTCACATTTATTCACATAGTTGCAATGATTTTTTTCTCAGTAATATTCCTTAAGATGTTCAAGCTTAGTTTTATCCCATGAATTGTAAGAATTATTTTTTTGGTAGCACTTCAAAGGTATGTTTTGTTCTCTTAGGCACCTCTAACACATCATTCTCAGCATCCCAATGCATCCACGAAGGTATTCAGTGTAAAACTCAGCTAACGGGTTTCACGTAGCTTCATTTAGAAGTACTTTCAGATGACTACTTCAGATAATGTTCTCTTTAGGATGGTTAAAATCTAACTCAGAATTCTACTTCATTCCTGTAACAAATTTTCTTAAGAGAAAGTTACTTTTCTAATCTCCCCTAGATCACAGTTTTTCCTTAGAATTCTTTCCAGCTTCCTCATATTTATTACATCAAGAATTACAAAATAGAGAGTAAAATAGGACAGGATATCGAGGAGGGTATTATTTCAGTAAGAAAAATAATTATCTCAATAAAACATTGATTTAGGACTATTCAGGAATGTCTTGTGTGCTAAACAGAGCTGAGCCAATAATGCGAATTTCCTACAAATTTTAATTCAGATTTTCAAATGGATTGATATTATTCATGCACCACCTTCACTTGAGCTCACTTGCACAATGTTTGTGTAATCATACTGAAGTAATTTACAAGCTGTGCATATGACAATGTACAGAAACAGAAAATTGCATGTGCTTTGGGAGTATTGCTTATTCAAATGCTTGTATAATCAGAATAAGCCACCATATCACAAAGAACAGTGAACATACCTTTGTTTCCCATATGAATGGGAGTATATATACAACCTATTGAATTTTTATCTAAGTTCTGTCACTCTAATATCATATTTGTGGAAAAATGAATTTGTATGAGTAATTTTAATAAGGGGTGATTGCTCTGTGGTGTTGTCTTTGGACAAATGTTAAAACATGAAGAAAAAAGCAGTAGGAAAAAAATAGATACTGACAACAGCCAAGTCAGGGTTTGTATTTATATAATGTTCAACTGGCATTATTATAACTACAAAAATAAAGAGTGCCTTGTCAGGTTTTATCTCCTTAACTCAGAACTGCATTTGGGGAGCTCCATTCGTCTCACTGACTGCTGTGTAAGGAAGCTTTGGCAGAATGGCTTCTCTTCTGTTTTCATGTTATCCTGTTGTCAGCCCAATGCCCTCTTCAAGTCTACTGTCAGTGTTTTGGGCTGAGAGATAAGCACTGCTAGAAGAGAAGAGTTAGGCACATAATTTGACATCAACTCTGGGACAGAAATACAGGCAGGGGGAGGTGAGTGGCCACAGTCTGGGCTACTGAACGAAAAAGAGCACTAGCAAAATTACAAGACTTATGTGTCTGTTGCACAGGACTTCTGTGGCAGCTACGTGTCTTGGATGTTTGATGAAGTGACAGATGTGATGATATCAGCATGGGTCAAGTTTGTTGTAAATTCATATACTATGTATTTGGATCTATGACTCCATATCAGTAAGTCATTAACAGCCAGTTTTATTCTGCTGTGTAAATCTAGGCTTTAGGGTTCTTCCAAAGTAAAACAAGCTAAAATGGGGAGGGAATAAGAAAAAAACAACAAAACAAACAAAAAACCCACAACTTATATTAGAAGAAGAGAGAATTTTATGATGATGGTATAAAGGTGTATATGAGGCCTGCTCCAAAAGTAATGCCTCCTATTTTATGATGTTGGCCCATTATGTCAGAGGAAGATCTTGCTGCTATGACAGTAGAAGCTGAACCTTCCTGCTAATATTCTGTTACATTCTGTTATAGTAAGACAGATGGCAGGAGAGGAGCAGTCTGACAAAACTGTGCCTGACATGGAAGTGTGCATGAAGGAAAGGTGTAGAATTGAATTCCTCCATGCAGAAAACAGTCGCATCCATTGACACTGAGCAATGTTTGCTGAACTTTTGTGGAGGCCAAATAGTGGATGTGAACACAGTGAGTTGGTGGGCGGTGAGTTTCAGCAGTGGTGACAATAATATGAAAGGTCAGCTGCTTTCCATATAATAGCCACGAAGATTTCTACAAGTGCATCATGCAGGCTTTTGATCACTGCTAGTGAAAACGTATAGCTAATGGTGCTGACCGTGCTGGAAAAACAGTGTTTTGTAGCTGAGAATTTGCTCTGTCAAACAGTGTTGTTGTGTTCTGTGTATCTTGTAGTCTACATGGAAATAAACAGGAGGCATTATTTTCAAGGCAACTTACACATTTAGTACTTTAATTAAAATGGACAAACTATATTTTATATGCATAATATAGATGTTTTCAGAACTTTCCAGTCTTTGTTTCACCACAGGTATAATTGACAGGAAGATTTAGTGTATTTCCAAGAAGAAAGAGCAGAATGTCTTTTTCCTTTTTAACTGTAACTAGTAGCCCCAACTCCTTGAACTTTAAAACTGGTTAGGTGAGGGATGTTTCTTATATGGTACGATATTCCACAGCGGCATTCCTTATTACAATATTATAAGACCAGAGGGTCCATAAATAGTGTTCACCTCCTGGCAACATTATTCGATGATAATATCCTTTTGATGCTGGGGCTATGCACAGCTGAAAGAACGCCCAGGCTATCTCTGTAATTCCCAAAGCTGATAAGCAGTTTCCTGAAGAAAATATATAAATAATACAATTAAATTTAAAAGGAAAAAGTAAAAGAAATAAAAGTGGCATTAAATAATTACTGCATTCATTTGGCTGTAACAGAAGCATAAAAGATATCTTAAGGGTTGCAGGCGAAAACACAAGTAGTGAATACTGACCCAGAAATTCTCTTATAAGTGTTTGTATTTTTAATAAAACCCCGGAGACAGCAAGGAGAGCACTTAAAAATTCAGAACTTATCTTTCAGATAATATAAAGCTTGCTTTCCTCAAATTCCAAGTCCATAGGGCTCTTCCTGATGGTAATTTTGGTTTGCTTGACTTCTTTGAAAACTAAAAATATTTTGCATAAAATCTTTTTGTACTGAGAAAAGCCATCTTTTAAAATCTTTAGTCTTGACCTGAAGATGAGTATTGTTTATGAACACTTCTGAAAATGATTATCAATTCTATAAATAAAAAGGAATAAGGACAAGATTTTTGTCCAAAGCTGTCCTTAAAGAAAGGATCTGACTCCAGGCACATTCAGATTGCTTAGGGCTGCATTTAACATGCATATACGTTCAAGGCTCTGCAGTTTGAGAATTCTCTCCCACTTGTCTGTGCAGTCTCTGACCCTGGCATTCCCCTCAAAGACACCATGACACAAAGAGAGGAAAAGGCATATTTCTTGGTCTACCTTCTGTAAAAATATGGAAAGTGAATGACATATGTTCCCAAACTGCCTTGTCTTGAAACATCCACAGAACACGTAAAGAGTATGAAATACTGACCCTCTCCCTCAAAGGCAACAATGTTATAACATTGTGTTGGTATAATTGGGACCAATGTCTTCTATCAGTTGCAGACGTCTGCTGAGATAAATCCTCATGTGGTTATGCACAACTTGAGTGTTGTCTGCCCTGCCGGAAAGAAGTGTGTGTGCCTCCCTAACAGGTCGTGTGATTTGTGGATTTAGAAGTTAGTCTGTGTAACAAGAAAGGCCATTATAAGATTTATTGTGAAACTCGCTTCACCTTAGAGAAAGCATGATGCTAATATGCTCCTTGTGGAAGGCCTCTTAAACAGTTAACTAAGAGAAGTGAGTTGTGGTAGTCATCCCAAATACACTGAAATCACCCCCACAAAAGCAAATACATTTGTTGTACTGCTGATGATTTTAGAATCAAATATTCACAGCATTTAAAATATAATTTACACATAACTTACCTGAATTTCTTTTAGCTCCTTTGCATCACTTTCCCCATATGAAAGCTAGCAAGCAGCTCCTACTCATGCAAATACACATATTCACAGACAAGGCAGACTGCTTCAGCTGGTCATTTAAAATACAAACCTGCAGTTCTTGAATATATTCTCCTGCATTCACTGAAGTACAGAAATGGCAGTTTTTCCTTCTTTTTTTTGTCAGTGCTTTTCCCCAGTGAATATTAGGTGCCTCCTCTCATAAAACAGAAGAACAAATCAATGCGGTGTCTTCATTTGTTGTCTCTGCATTTGTGACAACAGTAAACCTAAAAGTGTCTTGGGGCAGCCTCAAAGCTTGTTTTCTACTTGAAGAAAAATTGCATGAGACAAAAAAACCAAACACAACCACCTTTGAGATTTAATTATCCCTCTCCAATACTTCTCACTAGAAATGTACTGTAGCTGTATGTTCTTCCATAGTCAAGTTACCTATACTTGTTGATTGTCTTGTAGTAAACAGGTCTTTAAAAATGAATTTTTCTCTCTTTATTCTTTTGCCAATGCTCTCAGTAGTTTCTCTCTTGGACACAGATATACAAACTCTGTGATGGAGCCTGGAAAAGAATTTCTAATACTCCCTACTGCTGTATGTCAATTAATATATTCATGTCTGAGGTCTGATTTTTTTTGTCTTACAGGACCTAGCATCACTTGTAGGATTTTTTGTTCTTATCCCCATGTGCTCTCCATCAGCTGTTCCTTTTGATGAGTATTAAATTCTTCTTTCCTACTTGGCTACCTTGTTATTTCTTAATATTCTGTTTAAAAAAGAGGTATTTTTTTAGTTGAAGTTTAAAGTGGCCACCTTTTGCTTGCCAGAACCAACCACATTAGAAAAAAGCTTACAACCTCTCATTTCCTATGGAGTTCCCTGGGTCACCTTAGGAATAAAACTGTTAGGTGGACAGTTTAAAATAAGCTATGTCCTCATTCTGTGATACTGTTCAGTGACTACTACCTTTTAGTTCTTCCCCATCTGGTACTTCTAAATCTGTCACTAGATCTACCTTATTTAACTATGCACTTTCCACAAGGTAACATTTGTATCATCTGCATAAATGAAATATGAGAAATGACCCTGTCACATTGCAAGGATCTGATGCAGCATCTTTCACTCCCACTACATTTGCTTTTCCAACTGCTTGGAATCTTTCCAAACTTTCTGCACAATCTGAAGCTTTAAAAAAAAATCCAATGATGCTTTCAGCGATGTTTTGTGATGACAGGACAGAGGCCTGGAAATGGAGTGTCAATCTTTGAGCATTTTTCCAGCTGCTAACATAGCTTGTGATATTGAACAGCGTGTGCACTGTGAAATTGTGAAAGGACAGACCTTGCCACTGAGACCACCAAGATTTATCAAGCACAACTGACAGTAACTACAGAAATTCTGGGCTGCTTTATGGAGCACAAACAATGGATATTTGTTCTCCCACATGTTTACTGTGAGAGTAGCTGACAGTATCACATGTGGTCTTTCTAGAAGAATCCTCCTGTTATTACACGCTAACCATGGCAACCTTAAGAAATGTATTGTACAGTCATTGGCAACAGAAATCAGAACTTTCTGCCATAATGAAAATTCACGTAGATAGTTTTAATGATAGTTTTCATCATCTACAAATGTCTTAAGACGTGCAGTCTGGTCAAAGGAAAGATTTCAGTAAACTTTGTCAGCTTTCATTCTTTTGCTCTTACATTTGATTTTCTTCCTCTGTAATGTTAAATGTAGAGACAAAAAATATGTGATGTACTTAGCCCTCATGTTCCCACCAGAATTATGTCAAAAGACTGAAAAAAGTCACACCTTAGGCTGGTTGTAGTGGGAAAAATAGGGTCTTGAAATTGAAGCCTTAATTTTTTTTTTAATTGTTGCCAAGAGCCTTTGTCTGACAGATCTTGACCTAATTGGTCCTTCCCTAGTTGTGGAATATTTGTGCCTTTTGCTGGACAATTTCCAGCCTTTTCCATCACAAGTGGCTGAATTCTTTATGCTTGGATGGACTCCATTTGCAGCTCAGGTACATGTCTCCAGCCATTTTGTTTCCTTCTTGCCTCAGGAGAATTAAGTGGTATTTGACACTGAATGTCAATGTGCAAATATATCATATTAGAACAAATTAAGATTATATTTTTTTATATTAAGCAAAGCTTAATTGTTTGGGACATTAATTTCAATGGAGGATGGAAACTCAGTGGATTTTATTAAGAAGCAAGGAAGCATCCTATAAAGAATTTACTTTCTTGATGCATTTTTACCATATTTGTCAGTAAAGAACAGTGGTTTTGAAAGTCTTTCCTTGGGGATGGGTCACAGGGACAAAAAAAGAATAGTTCTTTTACATTTGTCAAGGGAAATCATGCACCTGATCCATGTGACAACTGCATCAAAGGAAATGATTTGAACTTGAGACCTTTTCCATCAGTGTTTTGTACAAAGTGTAGAATGGTAACATGCGATTGAGAAAGAAAGATAAAAGCAGGCTATACAAAATAGATGGGTTAAAAGATGAACTGCGTACACATAATCTACACCAAAGTACATGAGGAACTATCTACTGTGATTTAATGAGGATTAGATAGCAGCAATAGAGATATAGGATAGAAATCTAGCCTGGTATATAAAAGAACCTTCTCAACCATAGCTACTTTTTGATAGTAGAAAACATTAAGGATTTTATCTGTGTTCTCTTAAAATCAGTTGACAAGAACTGTAAATTCTGGAACAACACCTTCCCACACTTAGAGAAAGTGTTATATCCTCCAACAGCACTTTTCGTGTTCAGCTTATAGGTCATTTCTAAACATATGATAGACAGAAATCTTGAATACTGTGATTGTACTGGGGTGGGGGGGTTGGCTGTTCTGAGTCCATGCTTTAGTTCAGCCATGCTGCAGTCTAAGATTTTGTGTGTGTTGGTATTTCTGGTAACTTCAGAGCAAGATCTTTGTTCTGTGAAAATATGATTACTCATTTTCACTTTCTTTGAGATACGGAGAAAGAAAGGAGGGGTTGTATTTAAGCATCACAGGTTAAAATATAAAGTGTGCAGTGGGAGACTTGCAGATTGCAAAGGATGAGCTTTCGTGATTCTGCAAGACACCCAGTGCAGTAAGGAGCTAGTCTTTACTGGTCAAATGATTACCTTGTACAGTGACTTCTCTTAAAAAGCCCTTGTCACACTTATTAGGCATGGGGTTGGAGATTATTCTCTTGATTGCTGGTAGTGATCATTTACTGGCTTCAGTTTAAACTAACACAGGTATGTATTTCTCTCCAGCAAAATACTTATGGATGCCTCTGATAGTATTAAATACTCAAAATGTACATCATTGCTGTAAATTTTGTTGTGGAAAATAATTTTACCAAAGGAAATCAAATGAGAATATCGTGTCCCCTTTATTCTAAGTGTATCCAGCTCCTTGAATTATTCACCACTGTATAACTATGAATAAAAGGAATATACCTGCAGTAACTAGATAAAGCAGAGCCTGGGTGAGTCTGTTGAAAGTCTGCTTGGAATATGTTCTGTAATATCCCAAATCTCAGATCAAGCATAAAGCATGGCTACTTTGTTCTTCACAGTAAGAATTTTCCTGGCAATAACTGAGTGTTCCATGTTATGGTGTAAAGTATAATGATATGGTGTATGTGACTGCCTCTTGGGTAGAACTCCAGTTGATCTAGTATGAAAGATTCAAATTAACATGCACTGCTTGCCTTATCTTAATAGAAAGTCAACACTTCGCTATATGAAGTTTGAAATAAAAGTAGCAAAGCACAAGTTTAATTGGACTTGCAGGTAATGTTAGTCACAGAGACAAACAAACTGTTTAATGAAAATCTTAGATGTATTGCGTTTTCATGTGATTTTACTACTTTTTCCTCTGTCATGTGTATTGAGTTAACATCATGTGTGCTTTCATTCCCTTACTCATTCTTGCTTCCCTTACTGCATCTTCCTTTCATCTTTCATCTTAGAAATCCTGTTTCTCCTGACTTCAATATGTGCGGACTGCTTTTGCTAGCTTTTATTCAGAAGCTCGTTTTCTGTTCTCTACTGCAATAAATATATTGAGGCCATTAATTTCTATGATTATTTTTTTCAAGCAGAAAGCTAGAAGGAGTGGAAAAGATGTCACATACAAGGAAAACTGTGGATGACAGCTAAGGGAGTTTAGTATACAATGGAAGGTTGTTTTGTGATATATAGAACTCTCTAGAAGCATAGCACAATAGTAGTTCAGTGGTAGGTAGTTCAGTGGTTCTAAGGAGCTGATTTTCTATTCCCGTCCGTATAAAATATTCTAATAAGATGACTGTAATACTTCAGTTTCAACACTAGAAAGAGGAACAAGGGGAATGACTTTACAAATGACTTTGAACAGTCTTGAACAGAAATAGGGGGTCTGATGTGGTAAATAAAAATACAAAGCTGCTCTGTATCTTCTAGCTGAGAGATCTGCCTTTATTTGACTTATTTTCAGCAACCTTATTCAGACATACCTAGCTTAAGTAGGTAGTGCTTAAGCTACCTATGATCAGGGAACAACTTTGTGTTAACTTGTCATCGGGAAACAACTCTACTTACTTGTTGAAACAAATGACAGCTGCTCACTATGTGTGAGATACATTTATTCTTGACTTTACCTAACAATTATAATCTCTGTAAGAAAGGCAGATAAACTCTCCTACTTTGTGTAATCTCTTGTAAATATGCTTCAAATTAAGCAGATGTCAAATTGTGTATGAAACTTTATTCAGAATCTGCTTGACAGTACAATTCAGCAGCAGAACTAATGGCATCAGTGACACAGTAGTCAAAAAGCCCTTTCTAAAGTGAAAATAACAAAACTGATAACAGGCGTGTGAAAATTCAATCATTTTAAATCAATTCCATCTCACATAACACAAAGGTCTAATTAATTCTTATCCTTCATTTCCTGCTTTTTCTAAATGTTGCCTCTAAACCTCTAGGCCTTGCACCTTAAGAAGCAGGGTATGTAATAAGGTCTGTTATTAACCAAGCAATTATCCTGGGCCCACAGAGTAACAGGGAAATGGTTACTTTGGTATCTGATTGCAAAGCAATCTGGGTAATGCTGCAGTGACTCAGTTTGAGTTTTCCGAACTAACTATAAACTAGGACACTTGAGACCAGCTATAAAGCTATGGCACAGTCTGCCACACACAGAGACAGTGGGACAAATATGCTCAGTGCTATCAAGTGGTGGTGGATCATCAGTGGATGGTGGAAGATAGCAGTCAAACATGCTAATAGTGAATTGTTCTTTTTGTATACACTTATTTTTATTTTTCATTCTGAATCAGTTTCCCACTGTACTGGGAATGAGAGCATCAGACTGCAGGAATAACAAAACAAAGCAGAGAAAGGTTGCATTTAGATGGTTTAGACTATTCTGACTGAGCAGGCTGAGGAAAAAATAGTATTTATGTCCCTGAGAACTTGCCTGATATTGCCACACCTCATCAACTGTGGTAAGTGGCTGCCTTTGTGATGTCCCCATTGTGGGTAAAGCAGCCTAACATAAATTTTCTGACACACATACTCACTGACAGAATGACAACTGGTGGGAGGTACTGTAGTGAATTGGCAGCTGTTAGATCTGCTGCTGCAAGGTAATTTGAGTAAAGCGTTTGCCAGCAACCTTTTCAGATTGCTAGAGCAAAGAGATGGACAGTGGGGTTTATGCTTTTGATGGTTTTTCAGTCCAAGCCCTTTGTTTTTATAGAATTCTGCAGAGAATTCAAAACTCTCAACTGACATTACTATGGGAATGTGGGAAACAAGAAGAGAAACTTCTTTGAGAAGCTGTACTGCCAGTTGCCTTCTCTACAGTCTGCTCTTGGGTACTGGCTGTCTGCTGCAATATGTGTCGGACAGCCGAGCATCAGAAACATCTCTTGCTGGCCATCCTCATGATAGGCAGGTACTGCATGTCACCTTCACTTCCCTAATACAAGGAGACAGTATCATGAGGAGTGTCAGTGAAGATTTACAACCTACTGAGATCCCTTTTTCTCTTTCCCAGGAACTAATGTGAGCAATAAAGTACACAAACTCATGAAACTGCATAACTCTTGTTGTCAGTTGTGTCACTTGGATTCAATATATCCCATACTAGGTGACAGCAGTGTCTGCTATTGTGTGGTGAATGTTCTGAAAAAACCCAAACATAGCTCTCACTCCCTCCCAACCCAGCAAACAGAATCAAACCTCTACACACTAGTGAGGCAATTATTGCAGATACATTAATCTATTTGTCTTATCTCCTGATTTCAGTTTTTCTAGCCAGTCCTACTTCTTTTGCTTTCTTGCATGCTTTCTATTTTTTTCTTAATTCTGTTTTCCTTTCTCCAGATACAGAGGATACAAAGTGCTGTCAAGTCACTGTACTTCTTGACAACATAATTCCTTTTGGTCCAAAACAAAGCAGCGTAGTTTTGAGGAGAGTATTCTAAGCCTTTTCCTAGTGTCAAAGTAAAAGCTCCAAAGAGATGTGTCACCTTCACGGAAATAAAATCTCATGAGTGATTATATAATTTTGATTAAATGTATTTCAGTGTCTTTTAGTATTTTTTTTTTTTTAACATTCCTGCTAGCATAACCAACTTCCTACACTTCTTATCAAATACAGAGCAACACATCTGAGATTAATGCATAAATGAGAATTCATTCACTTACTCACTGATGAATGTTGGGACAAATTGGCAAGTTATTCTTCACTTTGCTGAATTGTGCTGTGATACTGCCTATCAAAAATCGGTCTTACTGAAACACAGTCTCTCTACTTGTGGGACAGTTGTGAAAGAAGAGAATTGTACTGATGAAAACATTGTTATGATTGGCAGGTTTTAGCATTGCTGCAGGTAAACTAATTTGTGAATATCAATTTGTGTTCTAGATGTTACTGCAGAGATTTGAGTAGCTACTACTTAAGTAATCAAAAGTTTTCACAGTGTTACAGAGGCTGACAGTAGACTTTATGCAAGAAAGGTTTTCTGCTTCCTTAATGAATTTATACAGGAGATGGCATCTGACTCTTCATACCATCTGTGGGAATCTATTCACAGAGTCACACAGCCGAATCTGTGGTCCGTTCCAGCAGAATTACTCTACATCATCCAAAGCTTAGGCATCCCTGTTTACAATCTACATGAACAGCAAAGAAGCAGAGGGAAAAAGAACATGTTGTTGACCATAAGCAAAGGGCAAGTGAAGAAGAGAAGTAAATAAGAGATGGAGAAAAGGGAAATTACAGAAAATCTGAGGTAGGAAGGGACCTCTGTATGTCATCTGTTCCAACCCCCTACTGAAGCAGGGACATCCAGACCAGGCTGCCCAGGCCCACATCCTGCTTGCTTTTGAAGATCTCTAAGGAACTTCATAGCTTCTGGGCAGCATGTGACAGTGCTTATCACCTATGCAATGTACAGGTGCTTCCTGATGTTACCAGATGGAACTTCCTGTGTTCCAGATCTCACCCATTGCCTCTTGTCCTGGCACTGGACACTACTACTACTACGCTGAACACTGGAAAGACACTATGACATCTATTCCTGTATTTCTTAATACACTAAACAGTGATCTAACTTGTCCCGTGTTGTCTGGAAAAAGTGTGCGCCTCTTATGATAGCTATTAACCTGGACTTCAGGGATTCAACAAGAATAATATATTGAGGCAATTTTCTCTCTAGGTCTGGGGTGAATACTCAGCCAAATCTACTCTCACGTTTTAAATTGTAACAAATTAATAAACACTTCTAAAATATTTTCTATAATATTTTTGTATTGTAAATTTTAGTTTTTGTACATACACAAAATCAGCTCATTAGCCTGTTTGCCTTGAAGCTGCACTGACATTACCAGCAAGGGCTGAAATGTGAGACTTTTTTGAGATAATGAAATAGCCTGTGTCCTAAAAATTAAGACTAGAAAAGGCTTAAATTAGAAAAATTTACTGTATGATTAGCTAGTTATGTGAGATTTTCATTATATATGTATTTTTTAATCGGATACAATCTAGATACCTGTGAGTTACTGCTGCCTTATTTCTACTTCTCCATTTAGCAGCTAAGGCAAAGGAAATTACAGTTCTAATTTTACTTTGATTTTATTGGTTTTGTTCTTTGTACTCATAATTAATATGTTCTGTGCTATAGAAGGGTGAAATTATATGCTCATCATAGAATTAATTAAAGTCAGATTAAGTCAGTTGTGATTCCTCTCACCATCCCTGCTGTGCTTATACTTTTTGGGGCCTTTTGGCACAAAGGCATCATTATGTACTCTCATTTCCTCCTGGAATGAGGTAGGAACTCCCTCTTTCTACAAGAAGAAACGCACTTGAACTTGCTTGTTCTCTGTTCCAGTGCTTCCATCATGCCTAACCCTTGTAAAATTGCATGAGTCAACCTGAAAACCATCTTCTTTCTTGATTCTTTTCTTATTTTCTGACAGAGTCCTTCCAGGTGCTGTTTCTGAGCTCTCAGATCCTACTGACAGGGTTATATCTGCATATTATAAATAAATGCAGTTAACTGTATATTCCACAGCCACTCTATGGACAGTTCCCCTCAACCTCTCTGCTAATCTCTCTCTTACCATTCTTTTAGACCTTGCAGATCAAATATTAAGGCTGCTCTCTGTACAGAGAAGACAGAACCAATGCCATTGTTTTACCCCAGGCAAAACTAGAATTCATTGTAGAGATTTCGTAGAATCACTGAATCATATTGGCTTTGGTTGGAAGGGGCCTTAAAGATCATCTAGTTCCAGTCCTCCTGCCTTGGAAGTGGGGTTGCTACCCACTAGATCAGGCTACTCAGGGCCCCATCCAACCTGGCCATGAGTGCACCAGGGTTGGAGCATCCACAGCTTCTTTAGTCAACCTTTTCCAGTGCATCACCACCCCCTGGGGAAAGAACTTCTTCCTTATTTCTAATCTCCCCTCTTTTAGTTTAAAGCTGTTCCCCCTTGTCCTATCACTATTTGACTGTGCAAAGAAGTTGGTCCTCCTCCTGCTTGTAAGCTTCATTCAAGTACTGGAAGGCTGCAGTGAGGTCTCCCAAGAGCCTTCTCCAAGCTCAACAAGCCCAGCTTCCTTAACCTTTCTTCACAGGAGAGGAACTCCAGTCCTTTGATCATCTTTGTGGCCTTCCTCTGGACCCACTGCAACAGCTCCACAGCTTCCATGTGCTGGGGGCGCTGCCTCTGGATGCAGTACTCCAGATGGGGCCTCATGAGGGCAGAGTAGAAGGGGAACAATCACTTCCTTTTCCCTGCTGGCCAAACATCTTCTGATGCAGCACAGGATATAGTTGGCCTTCAGAGCTGCAAGGTCTCACTGTTGGCTCCTTTAAACTTTTTGTCCACTAGAATCCCCAAGTTCTTTTTAGCAGGGCTGCTGTCAATGAGTTGTTCTCTCAGTCTGTGGTTGTTATCTGGGATTGTCATGACTCAAGTGCAACACTTTGCACTTGGCCTTGTTGAGCCTCATTAGGTTCATGTGAGTCCACTTTACAAGCCTGTCCAGGTCCCTCTGCATGACATTCCTTCCTTCTATTATGTCAACTGCACAACTCAGCTTGGTGTCATCAGCAAATTTGCTAAGTGTACACTCGATCCCACTGTCTATGTCATTGATAGAGATGTTGAAGAGCAGCGGTCCCAAGATGGACCCCTGGGAGACACCACTCATCACTGGCCTCCACCCGGATGTAGAATTGTTGACCACAACCCTTTGGCTGAGATCATCCACCCAACTTTATTAACTTAGTAGCCCAGCCCTCAAATCCATATCTTTCCAATTTAGAGACAAGAACGTGGTGTGGGACCATATTAAAGTCCTTGCAAGAAACCAAGTACATAACATCATTTGAGTTGATCCTTTGTCCACTGAGGCTGTAACTCACTCATAGCAGGCTACCATGACCTGTTCTTGGTGAATCCATGCTGGCTGTCTCTGATCAGCTTCTTGTCCTGCATGTGCCTTAACATGTCTTCCAGGAGGATCTGCTCCATGATCTTCCCAGGCACAGAGGAGAGGCTCTATCGTCCTGTAGTTCCCTGGGTCTTCCTTTCTCCCTTTCTTAAAAATGAGAGTGCTGTTTCCCTTTTTAAATTGAAGCACTGAAATTCTTGAGTTAAGAGCAAGAGGAGTAAAGACTAAAAACTGAATGTGTAAGTTGTGCTTCAGTTTTACAGTGTGAATTTCAAAAAACAAACAAGTAAGCAAACTGAATCTCTCATGGTGTGGTCCCGAAGGCAGAAAAAGTAAGTCCCAAGTTCTAGAGCTTGTGTACCTTCCTTTAGCAGGCTAGTTCACAAATGTTTGGGATATAATTATACTTTCCCAAACAAAATGATATTTGTAGTATGATGAAGTTGTAAGAAAATATATTGAGAATTAAGATGATAAACTGAGAGTTCTTAGCACGTTAAATTATATCTCCAGTTTCAGTTGTCTAAAGTTCTTAGAATGTAAAATGATTTTTTGCTATCAATAATTGAAACATTCCTTGCTGTTTAAGAAAATAAAAACTACTACAGAAATATTTAATGAAGGAGATATCACCTGCTGCAATATTAGCAAGCACTTCCCTGCTGTGATTCTTCTGGAGCTGTTGATGCAGGGGAAGTGTCTGTATTCTCAAATGATTATTTGTGCAGTATCCGCATTTTGTTGAGAGTGCATCTTGTATGCTTTTTGTCTTCTTTGTGCTGATCTTTCTATCCTCTTTATAAAGATGCTATTCTGTTTTGTATTTGTCAAGGGAGTCATGCAGGTTCATTCTATTTTGTAGAAGTTTCTTTTCTGTTAGAACAGCAGATAGCCACCTACTAATTAAGGTAAATGTGCACGCGCGAATATCTCCATGGTGCTTTATTTATTTAAGATTGATACTTTTAGTTCAGCTATTTCTGCCTTTTGATAAAGAAGGTATTTGTGCCCATTATTCTACTTGTTTAGCTTCTACGTTCACTCTGTCATTCTGCATATCACTGGGCTGTGGTGAGATTACTGATCCAAACTGTTTTCAAGTCTATAGCTACTTCAGTTGGTAGTTGTGGATGTTTGGCACCAATAAAAAACCCTACAAAGATAGAATTTTAGAATGCCTTCCTAACAGCACAGATCATACCAAAATAATTGGGATAGATGAGCATCCCGCTTTAAGTTTGCTCAGCTGTCTTTGAAAATAAATAACATTAGAATTAATGCTTTAGTGCTGTTTTCCTACTTCTGAGTTGTGAAAAAATAATAATCTTTATGAAAATTGTTTTCCCGGTGAGGTTTCTAAAGTGATGAGCTACTTTGGAATAACTGGTTGTGCTTTCGTAATTTTAAGGCAAATATGACTGAAGGTATCATGAATTTAATAGGCTTTTCGTGGAAACTGTTAGAGAGATTAAGCAAGGCAGATGTCTTATTAGTCGGTACTACAGATCTATTAACAAGTAAGTGTACTTCAAAGGTAAATTTCTTATTTGTTCCAGGAATTTGACATATTTTGGGAAAAAAAATAACTTGTCTGCCATTCTAAAACTTGATCTGGGTGTCCATAGGAGATTTTTATTTATATGACCCCAGATAGAATATCTAAGACTAGTTGTGAGATGAGAGATCCCAATGCCCACTTTGCAGACAGACAAATGAAATGCAAAGTGACTTACTTGGCCTTACAAAAAGTCTGTGGGGAATGTGTACTTCAGCAGATTGCCTAATACTTTCTAAGCTCGGTGTCTCTCATCAGTATGTGTGTGTGTCCTTAAAATAATGCCATTACCATTAAGTGTATTTCCATTTACTAGTCCACCTTTAATTAGGTGCAGTGCGAGAGAAATTAAGCTTTTAATTGCTACAGGGTGTGCTGTAGCCTGGAAATGCTGACGCTGATCTTCCTATTCCAAACCATTGTGTTTCAGAAAAGGAGGAAAATCTGGAAGCCTGCAGGGTCCGCAGATAACATTTTTAACTTACCCATCTCTGAGAGTGCCTGATTGCTAACTTTCTGTTTCTCTTCAGTGAACTTGCACTTTTTTTTTTACCTCTTGCTGGATCATTGCTTTATTGTAGATAATGTTTTTACTTGGCCAGAAGACACCTGATTGCAAACAAACCTGATTAGATTCTAGAATTGAAAGAAATAACTCCATGTCAGCAACTCATCACAGTGTGGAATGAAAGGAAAATATAACACTGAAGGCATGAAAATCTAACAAGCCTTCTAAACCTATAAATAGATTTGTTTTCTCTTTTGATGTAGATACAAATGCCTCTGACATGCTCTTCCTTATTTGTTTGGGTGATATTTATGAATGGAACTTATTTTGCTACTGCTGTTGTCTATTGCAGGTTGCCTAGTAAGCCTTCATAAAATGCGTGTACCGTTACCCTTTTAGTCTTTGAAAGAACACTGTAAGTTAAACTATTATACTCATCCTTTCTGTTACCAGCCTCAAGACTTAGTTAACTAATCATACAGCATTAGGTTGAAGAAGGAATAGAGCTTCTAGCAGGAATGGCATAAATAATTGGGCAGATTTTATATTTTATACTATAAAAATGATCAAACTTGTTAGCAAAAGTGAGGTAGTAATGCTTTTCTCCTTTCTTCCTTTTCTTCTAGTAATATTCACAGCTGATTTTGCGAGGCCTGGAAAGGGGAAGGAAAGTGAAATGGCCTGAATGGCCAGAGTACTGAATGGTAGGATTTGGGTTTTGTTTGTAGTTTTGTGGTGCTAAGACACAACTGAGCCTCCAGTTTTGATGTAGCTATTTGGACGTGGTGAGAACATTCTCTGTATTGAAGTATACTAAGGAGATTACTAGCAAATAAATCCTGGAAGAGTCAAAATAGTTCTCTGAGTGGGTGCTGGAACAGAAAGTACAGATTTCCAAAGAATTTAACTCTGTTCTTTAGAAAATTGATTATACCTTCTCTGCATAAAGGAGGCCTTTTTATTCAGGGATTACAAAGCAGGTGTAAATCAAGTCAACAGAAGACTTGGGAGACAAATTAATACTACCTTGCCAATCAATACATTAGGAGACTAAAATATGTACAGTATTCAAATGGATTCTCCAAAGCCTATGGAGAAATATGGAGTTCGGAAGACTTTTATGTAGTTGATTGCCTGGAAAAGCAACTAGGGACTACACAGCATATATGAATAAATTTTAATAACAAGCCAGCGGTTACAAGTGAGCCCTGAATTGTTTTCAAGGGAAAAGATGTGTAGTAAAGGGCTGCATTTGACAGATATGTCAAGGCTAGTCAATCATGTCAATATTCAATGATAACAGCAGTAACTGAGTCAGTGCAAGACTTTTGTCTGTGCAAGACTTTTTTTTTCCTCAGTTTGCTTTCTGTTACAACTAAGTTGATCCCCAGTCATAAACAGGATTGATTTAAAAACTAATCATTACATTTGGTCTTTCTGCATTTTCTGTAGCTAAAATGAGCTTGATTGTTTTAATACATATTTTTACGTATCCATGATTTCTTGGCATTATCTTCTGTGTGTACATAACTGGACATTTAGTCAACGGCCCCTGATAATGAAAGCATTAACTCTTCAAGGTCATGAAAATCATTCCAGAGGCAGTAATCCCCAGTGTAAAATTTTAACATGAGAGGCTTAGAGCATATTTTTTTCTTTTAATATAGCATTAATATAGCAATATTCTTTGTTCCTATTTAGGGATTTTTAAGTCTTTTGTTTTTATTGCATTTTTACCTTGCAGATATCTGTTTCAGAGGTAAAACATGCTACTTTTGAAAATAGTGAAACCTTGCATTTGCTAAGGAAAAAATCTGTGGGAATAGCTCATTATTTTCTGAAGGGTCTCAATAGCTTTGTGGAATTCATATTTGGACAGTTTTTTGCTTTAGATAATGAAATCTTAGAAACTTTTAGGTAAAAAAAAAAAAGTAAGTTAGCCTGCAGATATATATAACTAACAGAGTGGCTTTATCTGGATTACAGCTTCCCAAATAATATTTGACATTTTCATAGCATATTCTTGATCTATTAAGTCTGGGAACATCTCAGGAAGGTAGGAACATCTGAAGCTCCTCATTTTTATATGTTAAGAAACTAGGTCATGTTTTCCATTCATTTCATGAATTTCATTTCTTTTGTTCCACGATGATATATATTTATTGAACTATCAGTCAAAACAAGGTTTAAAAATCACATATTGAGGGTCAAATGGTATATAAGTGGATTTTGTAAATTCTTTCATATCAAGGCAAACATGACAAAAAAAACCAAAGCTTGCAAAATGCGGACCTTCTAAACACAGCACAGTTAAAAATCTGTGAGAAGGTCAGTTTTGTAAATGCTCCTCACTTGCAGCCATTTTCAATATATCATTCATATTTTTCAAATAAATGAACGTTAAAACACAGAACTTTTCTTACACTAGACATTGGCCCCATTTCACTACAGAATAAACCAGAGCTTGAGAATATGGTAATTCAAGACATGCAAATAGGTGCTTTGACCACCTTCTCACAGCTCTAATTCTAGTGCTGCACTGTGTCTTGATAATTTAACAGTTGAAGTAGCCCTAAGGCTAGTGTGGTCACAGGAATGATTACGCATCAGCTGGGTGTGAAATAGCTTGCAAGTTCTTTTCTTAGCCCCACATATGCAAAGTTGGCTCTTTCACTGAAATATCTCTGACCTGATTCAGATGACAACACCTTCAGCTATTCTAGGCACTTGAACATTTATTTCCATTTTAACCTACACTGTTTTTCATCAATTAGAGGCTCATGTGGCCATGCAACTCTCTCGACTAGGTAGAGCTGAGTAGTTGGTTTATAATGACAAAAGTGTAGCCAGAATCATTTTGGTTTATCTGGTTTTATGTCAGGTTGTCCTTAAGAAAGGCCACTTCAACAAAGTTCTGGTCTTGCGTATAGCATCTTTCTTTCATTAAGAGGGACTTGACAAAGCAGGTACTGTTGCCCTTTTGTCAGGCTTAATCATAGACTTACCATCGGTGGAGCTAATTGACCATACTAATAGGATTTATGCATACCTTTAAGAAACTATATTCTTTGTCTTCTCACTCAGGAGGATCTGAACACATCTGACAGTACAACTTCTGACCTCTTCGTTGCATAGAACATGATCAGGATATTGGCATCTTGAAAGAATCATAATATATGCAGTGAAATTTAATGATAAAAATTGTTTTTCCATCTTCCACAAAGACCAAATAAAATAGTCCTGGAGTACCCCAGCATCTATCTATAACAGAAGTCCTTAAACAGAGTCATCAAGGAAAGAGAATATTCCCCCCCCCCCCCCAATATTTGACTTTGAGAAGCCAATCCTAACATTTCAAAGTAAAAGATTAACAAGAATATTTATTAATAATGTCAATAAGGTGTCTAGTAAGTATTAGAGAGAAACAGATGTATTATGTATTTTACCATGTGGAAAGCCTAAATGCTAGTCTTATTTCTTGATCTTTTTACAATTGGAGCTTTTTTACAGGAAAAAGTTTTTTAACACTCCATAAGAAGACACAGTTCCATATCCTGATGGAAACTTTTCAGCATATCAGTAAAATCTCTGGACATAGAAAGAATAGAGCAACAAGGAGCTGAGTGAAGTCAATGATATGCAGTCCAAGAGGAGCCAGATAGAACACTGCAGTTTCCTTCATTTAAAAGAAGAATGACTACAAATACCACCAGCTGGTGATGGGTTCAGCAAGCCTTTGCTGGTTGTGCTCTAGGAGATGTCTTTTCAGCCCAGGAACAGTTCTCGATAGGTATAATGGACTGTAGTTTAAATTATCTTGCTAGGGAGAAAAATGTAACTATCAAGGGACAAAAAAAGATGTCTTTTTACTCACTGCCGAGTTTTGAACAAGCTAGAAACTGTAAAGGTAGGGATCACGTTCTGTCACATGACACCATCATTAAAAGTTTAAGCAGGTTAATTGGAATAGTAAGACAGCAGCTAGGAAAATCTAAAGGCAACAATTAATGTGCGTTAAAGATGCTGAACATTAGAGAGAGAATTCTTCAGTCATTGTTAGCTTGTTTGCTTTTCATTCTATTTTTGGAGGAGCAAGGGGAGCTACCTTAGGCATCTCGAAGTATGACTGTATGCCCTCGCATGACTTTTATCACTATCATTCAGAACCCCTTGAGAGTAAGTAACCATTTCTCGTGATGTATTGCAGAGCAGTAATAATTACCCTGAGGTGGCTTTGAGGGCTGAAGCACAGGTAATGAGAAAAGGCAGGCCTATTTCCATCAGAGTTCAGGGAGTAGAAGATTAATCAGGTGGAGTAATCTTTCCTTAGATACTACTTTGAAAAGCAGAATATGTTGAAATAAAATCTCTCAACTCTACCCTTAATCTCAGTGGCTTTATGTATTAAGCAAATATGTTACTTTTCTTCTTAATGAAATAGATAAAATTTAAGTATACAGATTATGCAGGATTCGATTTTGTGTTTTGGAGAGATCAGGGTTTATATTTACTGTTGTGACTCATGACGTGCATTTCCTGTGCTGTTTCTGCTGTAGTGAAATGACAGTACCATAGTGGCATTCATGATTTGCTGACCATGCTGTTTAAGCAGGATGGGTCTTGCCTGTTTTTCCCTGTGGATGCAATTTTGTTTTCCAGCTTCTGTCCCACGAAGGCTTGATCAGAAACTGTACTTCAGATCTAAGCTCAGTAGTGCAATTCTTGCACAGTATGCAAAAAAAAAAACAAAAAAACAAAAAAACAAAAAAACAACCCTCAGAGCCATTGTTATACTACTAATATTTATACTTTGAATTTTCTCTCTTTTTTTTTTCCTTGATTGAAGACCTATTTTTATCACTATGCCAAGTGCAGTTAGTTTGCAGAGCATTCACAGACCCTGGGACCAGAATAGTTAGCACTAACAGCAGCCAAGTAATCTGAACGCAGGAGCCTCTTATGGAGCTGAAATACAGAGGCATCCTTTGTTCAGTTAGGTAGTTCCTCCTATTGCCATTCTGAATTTCTCAAAGCTTCTTTGTTTTCTCATTAATTTCTTACCTCAGTAGCCTGGCCTGAAATTCTTTTTCTGGGATGAGAAGGATCTTCCTTATCTACTGCTTTGAGCCTTGGGGCTTCTACCAGCTTTGTTACTGCTGGTGGCAGCAGTCAGTTTCATTACTGCTCTTCCCAATTAAAAAATAATAATAATAAAAAGAACACTTGCATTTCATTCACGCCATTAACAGTTGATTTCTCTTTTGATGCTAGTGTCACACTGTTTTCCTTAACTTTGCTTTGCTCATATGCTCTCTAAAAATGTAATCAGCAAATATATATATTTAAGGTTCTGTGAATTCCATTTCTGAATGGATGATGAGCTTTCCTGGTACAGATGAGATGTCAGCAGGAATTACAGCAGGAATATTTATCCTTTGCTCCATTCTACCAACTAAATGTAAATGATAAGTACACCTGAATGGGCTGTTGCTCTCCTTTCAGAGTACCATATTAAAATTTTATCTCTGCCAATTTCTATTCTGGCTGAACAGAAAGTTTCTATATTGATAGTCGAAAATTAAGTAATTATTAACTAAGAGGTTGAATACCACTCATAGCAATACTTTTGTGCTACCACTGTTTTTGTCATCCCATATTAATTTATTTGTTAGAGGAATATTTCTGATTAGAGTCTCAATCCACATTAGTGCTCCTGAAATTAAAATATCCCTTTTCTTTTAAAATATTTTGATTTTGCCTCTGTGATTTTTAAAAGCACACTGTACCAAATAGACGGTTCCAAATTTTCAAAAGTAAGTCAGAATTTTTCCTTGTAAATCTCTATTTCACATTTTGTATGCACATGCATAACATGCAGAAATTCCTTAACAGATGATGTTCTTCATTGTGGCTAGGTTTCTTCAGTATGGGGCTTGGTAATTAAATGCATATAGCTGTCCTGCACAGTACTAGAATAAAAGAGAAAACAGTACATATAACTTGCCTATAGGTAATTCTTCAAGAAATTGTGATACTTGATTAAAAAGCCAAGGAGGATGACCAATGCAAAGGTTAAGGTCAAACGGTTTTCCTTGGTTTTGAAAATGCCTGAGTAATCTGCATCAGCTTTACCTAGTATCGGCTAACTGGAAACCCCACAACCTCCACACATCCTTTGCTACCAAAGCTTTTCTGATTCAGAACTGCGCTGATGCTGCAACTGTTGTACATTCACATAAAATACCTCTAATGCAATATCTCCTGTACATGCAATTAGAACTCCCATCTGTAAGCTGGGTGTTTTCCTGTTTTGTTTTGTTTTGGTTTGTTTTGTTTGAGCTCAGCTTGGCACTTTGGTAATAACCACAACAACAGAGGTTTCTACTATCAATATTACACCTGCAGTAAAGAGTAACGTAAGAGTAATAAAGAGTGCTGCATCCTGCTTCTTATGTAGCATTCTCTATCCAATCCTGAAACCAGTTGCAAGTGCCGGAGCTGCACTGCTACTCGTCATCCTTGAATATTCACTTTCTGTTCCATCTGATAAGCTCCAGATTTTTTTTTATTTTTTTTTTTATGATTTTGATAACTTCAGTTTCTTTTTTTTTCTTTTAAGATAAATGTTTCCTGTATTTCAGCACAATTCACAATAAGGTTTTAAATTGCTGGTGATAAAGATGCTCATTCCTTTGCTCCTTTGCGGTAGCTACTGATCTATGAGGTAACGAAAGAGTTTTTGAAATCTGGCCTTACCATGCTGCAACTTTTCAGTAGTCAAAGCCATCACATGTGGAATATTCAAAACAACCCACGTAGTGTCATAGCATCTTTTTTGAAAAATGTTGCTCTTTTCTTGGCTTTATTAGTCCTTGATAGAGACTGATGTATTTATGTGCTGAGCAGCAAGTGCAAGAATATGGAAAATCCCTTGAGCTCTTGCCATGATATTTTTTTTTTTACTGAGCAATCAGTAAGGTCTCCTGCAGTATTTAGTTGTTGTTTTACTGTATCTACCATGACACAGACTCTGTGCACTGTGGAATTTAAAATCTTAGCCAATTAACTAATATTCCCAAGCAAGTCAAGTTACCAAGAGATTTATGGATAGTCCTTGATTTCCTATCAGCTATATCCAACGATTATTGAACCAACAAGCAGATGAACTTTTGTTTGTGATCATTTGGCATGGTTCCAGATAACATCGGAGGTGATTTGTCAAGCATTTACACCTTTAAATAGGAAGGGAGAAAATCTCCAAACAACCACAAGTTAGCTGAAGAACAGAAGGCAAAAAGTTCATGAATCATTTACGTGCAAACAAATGCTCCCTCCCATTCTTCTTCTTTGCACAAATGACTTGTCAGACACCTTTTTTTTTTAGATACTTGGTAGACCTAAAGCAAGTACTATTACTGCAAGTATGTGTATGTCTTGGTGTGTTGAGGCAGAACAAGGTACAATACTGTAAACTCAGGTAAGATCCATTGCTGAGTGAAAATACATGTTGTGATATCACAGTTAGGATTGATGTTTTCCTAGTGCTACTTAATCGTGTGTCTGAATTTGTGAGTGTATGTTGATGGAACTGTACATATGGATGGGATTTGCCTGTAAGCATGCAGTTGGAGAACTGCTAAGTTTCATTACTGGTGAATATTAAAGGAGTTTTTCCATTTTCCCTCTGCTAGCTCTTTTGTCATAGAACTATATTATGTGGTTTATTTTCTAATCTAGGTAATAATTTTTGAAGACAGGTGTAGAATAATCTTAAGTTTCTCAAGGACTTAGAAGCCTAAAATTCAGTGCATTTCAAATAACATTTCAGGGGAGCTTCTGAGAAACACACAAGTCATGGATTTTCACAAAGAACTGGAAGCTTCATTCCTTCTTCTGCAGTGGTTTCTGGCTTAATTTTTTTTGTACTGTTTCTGAACTTAGTCTCAAGAATGTTTCCTGAAATATGTCCATGCTATACTTTAGTATGCTGTACTAGAACCACCTGAATTATCTATGGGATAGACAGCATAAAACAAGCCACAACACAGGATCACACAAAGAAACTGCCCTTTTAACAGTATAGGCATGTTAACATGCAACCCTGTTCAAATTAATTAGCTCTGTCTCTTAGGAGGATTGTTTTTGAGTGCTATTTTACTATTTAGAGTTCCCAAGCCAGCTCATTTGGCACTAGTGTAGAATCTCTGGATAATGCTTAGCTCGTGCTGTACACATCCTTGTTATGTATCATTCAGAATTTTACTTTTATGCACTGAACTGCAGTTTCCCAGTCTGTGAAGCAGAGATGGTGAAAATAATACATCTTTGGATAACTTCTCTTTCATATATTGATATGGATTCTTTGTAAATAACGGTATTGGTATGAAATAAATAAATAAAGAAAGAAAGAAAGAAAGAAAGAAAGAAAGAAAGAAAGAAAGAAAGAAAGAAAGAAAGAAAGAAAGAAAGAAAGAAGGAAGGAAGGAAGGAAGGAAGGAAGGAAAGAAAGCAAAGGCTATGCAGCCATACTTATATGCAACATGTTTCTCCTCAGCTGCTCTGGACCTGTCATCATCTTTTAGTAGATTTGCCTTTAGCAAAGCACTTACATTTTTTCTGCTTTTCTGAAGGCTTTGTTGTATGTGCCAGTAATTACAATTATTCTAGTAATGACAGCCTTGTAAATGACATCCTGGAGTTCTGAAATCTTGCTGTCATAGCCAAAAGCTATCTTAGAATAAGTGCCACATGTTAGCCTTCCCAAGGGAAATGTCAGTCAAGTTGCCTCCTTGCACTTCACCATTCCATCTTATGTATGTGCAAAGACATGTGCATACGCGTGTACATGCAGCTTCTGGAACTGATGAGAAAGGTGCCCCTGAAGTATTCCACAGCAGAGTTTCAGGCAGCTACCAAAGGAAGTGCAGTTCTCCTCTCTCTGAGTGCTACTTACTCCACCTGTTTTTTGTTGCATGTATCTCTCACACTGAAATGTAGGGACCCAGTTTTCAGTCAGAACTGCACAAGCTGCAGCTGGCAACTGAGTCCTACAAACTATTATTAAGCATTAGTTATCATGAAGGTGCTGACATACATAATTGTTACATGAAGCAACTTAAGTGTTGATTTACATCAAGAACGTAAGTCAAATACGTTTGTAAAAAGAAAAAAAAGTGTGATGTTTTGATTCTTCTCATCTTGATTTTAACAGAAATAGCAAGTGGTCTTAGGACAAGCTTCAGTTTCTACACTGATGATCATCCTGTGCTTTCAATGAGATCACATTTAAGCATTTCAGATCAAGGACTCCTAGTGAAACAGCAGTGAAAGTGAAATGTCTATAAGAGAATGCAGAGTCCATACAGTGCTTCTGGAGGAGTGTGCAGTGCTCCTGAGTGCAAAATAACTTTGGAAGAAGGCAGAGCTTTTCACATGGGCAGTCACATGATGAGATGATTTAAATGTTTACCTTGGAAATATGATTAAAATCACTCCAAGTGTAAGAAGCATCACTCTAGGAAGCATAGGTGTTGGAACTAAATGTTCTGAGAGGTTTTAACTGCACTTGATAGAGTTTTCAAGTTCAACGTGCTGTGATTTTCTGCATTTCCTTAACGCAGAACTTCCAAAGTAAGGTAATTGTTTACAAATGTTGCAGAAGACAGGTTAACGTCAATCAGCACACTCAGGTGAAATTGGATTTGTCTTTCTGAGCTGAAACTTAAAGTGGTAATCAACTGTCTTTTTGTTATATGTGTCTCTGGTGCTTATTGTTTCAGCAATGATAGGTGGGCAGTTGGAATGAGCAAAAAAGTGCAGAGCCATCAGTTTTGTCCAAGGATGTCCTGGTGTGCTCTTTTCAGTATACTGCAAGATTGCAGAGTAGTGGAAGTAAGCAGAGGAAGGCAAAAATGTCTCTTCTGAAAGCTAGAGTTATCTGAGGGAGTGAGATAACATAAAAGTATCTTTTCTCAATATGAAGCAGCTATGAGCTAACACATGAAGTACTGAATCTTCCAGTAAGGGGAATCTGAGATGATCAGAAATTGAGACAATTGATACTAAGTCAGTCATCTTGGCTATTCCTACATCGCTGATGCTGAATATTCTCAAAGTCAAATTACCAGCCAGACTGAATATTTTCAAAAGTTCTCTCCTGACTGGTCATGGGGCATCCTATTTCAAATTCCCCAGAGGAAGCACAAGCTGCATAGTATATAACATCTGCTGTTTTGTGATGGTACCAGGCAGAAAACATAAGCTGGGAGATTTCCTAAGAGCAGACCACGTTCTCCACAGAAGATAGTTGGCATACCGTACTCTACTAGTCAATGAGACTCTCAGGCAATCTGAATGGAGGGTGGTTACAATAGCAGTTTTGATGTTTGGATTTGATTTTTTTTCTACCTCAAAGTTCTTTATATTGCCAGGAAGGTTATTATTTCTATTATTATTTAAAGTGACTCTTACTGTTTCTCAAAATCAACCAGGATCTAAAGGAGTAGGAAGAGGAAAGTCCATCTGCACCTGAGAGTGAGCTTAGAAATTTACTATGTTTCTCAGTATTTTAGAGGTCAGTAAAAAGATTCTTTACTGAAGGAGCAATTATATAACAAGGGATTTTGAATGTATGCAATGCCAATACAGTATTCTCATCAGAAAAATCCTAGCATAACACAAATAGTATTATGCACTTACTCCTATTCTCAGATTCTGCTGTTGGTATCTTTTAGCATTTTGACCCACTGGATTTCCGTTCTCCTTGTGTGTTGATCGCTGGACCTGATATACATAAATTCCTTAGCTGGCAGGGCATTAGCATGGCTTCTAATGCCAGTCCAGCTGCGCTTCTAAGAATGGTATATTGCTGCTTCCTCACATTTCCTGGGTGGAACTGTGACTTGGCTCCTGCTTCTACTTTCTCCAACCAGTAAGAGACCAGTAAGGATTACAGCCATAATCCCTGAGGAAGTAGTACTTCACTCCTGTGTTATCTGTTTTGAATAATGCCTGTTGCATTAATAATTCCACTGAGAACTTTCAGATAGTAGGCAAATAAATTCTATGGTTTTATTTTCAGTTGTTTTCTTTCCTATTGTCTTTTAATTAACAACTTCTACCATCCATTCAGGTTCATAGTCTACCATTTTTGGTCAGTTTAGTCTGAGTTGATCATATAAGCTCACTAAATGCTTTAATTGCTAATCGTGAGCTCCATTGCTTTTTGGTGCTAAGCAATTAGGCATTTTTCTAATTCATATGTCTCTATATATGCTTGGAATTGCTTCATTCTGAGCTCCCAGTGGGACTCAAAATTTATTTCTGTCAATCAATGTTGTGAAAGGAGTATACAGCACTGTTTTTTTCTCACAGTTCTTTAAAAAAAAAAAATCAGTCAAATTTTATTTATTTGTCACTGTATTTCTTTCATCCTTATGCTACCAGTTTCAGGAAAAAGAAATCATCTTATTTTCTAACAGCTTACTTTACTTATGGTATTGTTCTATTTCATAAGATTTTCTGATTGAACTATAAATTTCTACTTCTATTCCTCTTAAAGTCCTGCAGTAAAATCTTCAGAAATTGAGAATTTTAACGTAATACAACCTTTACTACTTGTCTGCTTCATAGTTTCTCATTCCTTTCCAAAAATTAAACTTCAGTATTTTTTACCACTGCAAATTGTCTTTTTTTCTCTCTGATGCATTATGTTGCAGTGGTTAAATTTTTTTATTTTTTTTTTGGCGTATCTTCTCAATTTTTTCATCATCAAGTTTTTACGTCATTGCAGTTCTCATGCACTTATGAAGTAGTTAATTATCCAATGGAGACATTCAGTAATATTTTTGTGACTTAATATTCTTTTTCTCACAAAGTTTCAGGTAGCCCTATCAATTAATCAGTATTTGTATGTTTTTTACAGTTCTTAGACTTCCACTGACTTCTTGTTGATTGTTTGTTTACATCAATAAAGTTTAGATTTTGCACTAAGAGACGTGGTTTAATGGGGAAATATTGATGGTATGTGTGTGGTTGGACTAGATGATCTTGGAGGTCTTTTCCGACCTTGGTGATTCTATGATTCTATACATTGGATCCAACACTCACAGGATAAAAACTCTAAGGGAATGAAATTCCATTCCACTGGAGACATGATCTGTTCAGATTTATACTTCATCACAGGTGGAAAGTTTTATGTACATTTCAAAATTTTCTGTTTAAAAAATAAAAATCTCTTGACTTCTTGATTTTTAGGTCTCCTGCACCGTAATGTGACATAATACAATATGAAAGTATTTGAAAATGTAACACAAAAATGGTTTATTTGCCTGTCAAGATTGCTCTTCTGTAGAGCAAAATGTTTATATCATTGCAGAGTAGATTGTTGCTATAAGTTAATTTGTACATTCCAGTGAAATATGGTTACCTCACGTTAATGCTCAGCATGTTAGTGCATGTTAATGCTCATCTATACCAGATATTACAGAGTCTCAAATACAGCGTCAGGCAACATACAATTGTTAAGAAAGGAAGAAATTGTAATGAATAGACAACAGACGTATTTTAGTCCAGTTAGATGAAATTAATTTGGAATACTTGTGGGATCAAAGTTAGTTAACTGTATGCAGAGCAGGAATCAAATTTTAAAAAGTCTCAAAACTGAGCATCTAAGAGTGTAGAGAATACAAGTTTTTTTCCTTTTTTTTTTGTGAGTGTGTTTAAACCACATTTCAAAGGCAGTTTTCTAGTTTCTTTGTCATGTGGATTCACTGGATATGAACATGGGATTTTGCCTGCATGTTTTTTCAAATTTCACTAAGTCTGAATCCCCTTTCCATTAAAAATAAACCAAATCCAATGAATTCTGGAAGTATCAAAATAATAAAATTGAAATAATTTTTGAGTATATTATCTGAAGGGGACCTGTGAAGAAACAGATGGTCAGAGAAATGAAATGTTGTAAGTTATCATCAATGAAAACAGGCATCAGTACCAGATCCCTTACTTGTAAACTTTATTCCTTTTTTTCTGATGCTGGTTTACATTTGTATTTTGGTTTTCATGTTTAATTTAATATGTTACGTGAACTGTAAAAGCTTTTGAGTTGTAGGGGAAAAGCAAGAGATGAACACGTGTCATTTAATAGCGTTAACACTGAATGGTAATCATGGCTGCCTCCAGCTAGGTCTATATGCTCTTGCCTTAACTAAGAATGTTCTCTAAATTGCGGTTTAGTCTCTATAACCATTTATTAAATTAATTCGTAGTATCTATATTCATCTTTGAGATTTTAAATACATCCTGCTGAAGCTACTAGTTCAAGGTTCTCCAGAAATAAATTTTAACTAGAATGAGATGGGACGGGAAGGATATGTACTTGTACTGTGATGTGTTCAGTCATTAGCAAAACGGATTAAGGAAAGCCATTTATATAAGCGTATTTTTATAAGAGCAAGCATATACTTAGTAAACTAAGTGTATTTCCATATCTTGACCCCCTGAGGTAAATATGGCTATCCAAACAACTGCCTCATAAATGTTGAGGAGGATTAAAGTAAATGTTTCTTTAAAAATATTTTTTTTTTCCCTGAAATAAATGTATCCATATCAACTGTATGATAAACCCTGGCTTTGTTTCAGAAGTCGCTGGTGTCTGAAAATGAACATTCAGACATGATAGTAGAAAAAGATTTAAAGGGGGAGAAAGAAAGGGAAGGTTGCCCTTGTACTTCTTGCTTGTGCTGCTTCTGTAACAGGATCTGGACAGATTTTCAGCCAACATCAGGTCTTGATGACAAGTAGTGATTCACTTCTTTTCAGAGCTCTAGAGTAGCCTCATTTATAAAACATATTCCAAATAGTTGATGCTTAGAAATCCTGTTTCTTGACAAAGCTTGTCAAATGTTTGTGTGCATTCTCCCTTCTCTTGGACCTATACATTGCAAAATCCAATCCAAGGCCAAGTGCAAGCATTATATCTCTGTAAAACATTTACAATAGCATCATGGTCATAGCTGTTTGCAACTCATGTTATAAATAAACATTGCCATAGTTAAAGGTTGCACAGATTTGTGAGTGATATCATAAAACTCCTGCAGGTATTTTTGGGTTTTAATGAGCAACTGTCCTCTTCACTGATGCAACTTCTAGCTAGCTCATGTTGTCTGATATTGATGGAAGAAACAAAATAAGATGGTTTGAGATGTGCCTGCTCTAACCTTCTTTTTGTCATTTTCTGGCGCTTTTAAAAATGAAAACAAACTGTTAGATTTCTTTTTTTTTCTTGTCACTTTTGACAAAAATGCAAGAATTCTGGAATTTTCATCTTTTAGGAAACAGGTATTATACTCAACTCTTTCCCAACTAATTCTATATCTACACTGAAATCTTCTGTATGGGATCACAGAGTGCTGCTTGTACATTTACAGCAGTATCCTTCAGTGGATTGTCTTTCAACTAACTTTATCCCTCTGGTCTGCAAAAGGTAGTATTTTGACAGAGTCAGAATTAGCCTCTGTCTGCCTTTTTCATCTTTTTACCTTTGGAAATGTAGCAGCACTAAGCGTATTGTATATTGTAACTGTCTCTTCTGTTCATTCTGCTTTTTCAGATGGAGCATTTAATTGATCACTTGTTTGGTTCTTTGTTGATTATGATTATCTAATGAGGGTAGCATCTTCCTAATAATTGGATTATTGGATTTTGTACTTTCTCATTTGCTGTATTCCTATTCTATATCACTTACCATTTGTCAGGTAAATCCCATTTAACAATACTGTTTCAAGCACAATGCAGCATTCCTTGAAATACAACGTGGCAGACCAAGTGCACAACGAAAATACAGAACTCGATTTTCTGTATTTGTTTTTTTTTTCAGCAGAGTGGGACAACCATTGTCCACCAAAATATTCCACTCATAATAAAACACATTATTGGGATTTTTAGTACTGCAAAAACTGACAGATTTGAAATGAAAAGACTATTGAACAACACAATGGTTTTACCATAAGTGGGCAACACTGAATTTCCCCTTCTCTCCCACTGTATCTTCAACCTCCTTGGGAGAAAAAGCCTTCAGTGGTAAAAGTTTTTTTCTCTCTGATTCTGTGTTCTAGTTCTTAGCTAACATGCTGAAATCACTCAAGTTCACCAATTAGATGTTCAGAAAATGTTCTCTTTCTGCTACAAATACCTTTTCTTCAGAAACTGGTCCAAATTCAGCAAATTTTTCAACAGATTGATTGGTTCTAATCTCAAATTTCAAAACATTTTGCATCCCCAAAATCAAAATGTTCTCATTTGAAAAAAATACAAGCAAAGAAAATATTTTTCTTGGAGTTTATGATATAAAGCTCCACCATTAAATATTTAACCAAACGTGAGAGTTTTTCAATCTCTATGTTTTAATCTTCTGATCCCAAGATAATAATCATTTTTTTGTTTGTTTGTTTGTTTTTCTCATTTCTATGTGAACTCTATTAATGTAATACAGAATAAAGAAGACTTACTATATTATACATAATACATTTTTTTCTGTTGGAAGGCATAATAAAGACAAATCGTATTTGTGAGATCAAAAAGGTAAACAAATTCTATAAGTACAACAAGCCTTTCACCGTTATTCTTTCCTTGTATCACTGAAACTTGTGTCAATGGTCACAGGCCCAGACAAGAAGGAATTTTACTAAAGTAGTAAGAAGACAAAGATAATTTCAGAGAAGTAAAAACTTCAAACAGGATGAATTGCATAATTGCCATTGCCTTTTTGTGTGTGTGTGTGTCTGCATCTGGAAACCAGAGAGCAGCTGGAAGATAAACAATAATTTGTAATTCCGGTGTTAACAAATGCTTACAGGTCTTAACTTGTAAAACTTGTCCCTGTATTTTTTGTCTGAAACCTGATAACAATAGCAGAAAATCCCATTACAGACCTGCCAGTCATAATAAGATGCATTAGGCTGAAGTGATGTAAGAACACAAATAAAAACATTCAACAATAGCTACAGAAAATTAAAGTGTCTTCTGCCGCATCAGAGCCTTTTCTTCCTCACTCTTGTCTTTGCTAATGAAAACAGATTTAGAAGGTGAGATATTTATTAAGGGAGCAAGTTAAAGAAAAGGACTTGTCAGTTTGATGGAGGATGTTATTTGTGAAACAAAACCAGAGCATGACATAAATTGCAAGAGTAACTCAGGACCTGGCATGGATAATAGGTATATCATACATGGAAATAAATGTAACTACATGGTAGTAGGTGTATTTCTCCCAGTTCATGTAAATAATACTATCTTTCTGGACTAAAAGGTAACACAAGATTATATAAGCCAGAGGAAGTGTCTATGTGGAATGTGTCTTATGTAATCCTTATCAAATAAGCCCTGCCACGGGTAACAAAGTAGATTGTTCAGGATGGCTTAGCTGACACTGTCTTGGTAGAAAAAGATTTTTTTCCTATGTAAAAAATATTGTGAAGTGTATCATAGCTTTTGAACAGAAAAGCAAGTCATTCAGTCATTTGCCAGAGTGTTTGAGCATTACCTATCTATTGCCTCTCTGAGTCAGATCAGTCTGGTCCTGAATCTTAACCTTTATAATCACCAGGAGTTCTTAGATTTTCAGGATTTGTACTTTCAAGATAATACAAGATTGCGAGACAAGTGATTATATTCTAGAATTAATTCCTAGTATGTATGCAAGACAGATTTTTCACTTGTTTAAGAGTTTATGGAGAACCTATTTCCTACTGAGCTGATCTGTCGATTTTATCTGAAGGCTACCTCCTGTGAATAAAGGCTTTAGCAGTGTGAAAGAACTACCTACAGAGTGGAAGAGAGATAAAGAGAACTATTATTAAAAGACAAACAAAGAAAAAGAAAACCTGTTTAGAATGGTTTTCAACCTAGCTTGAGGCAGTATTCATACACTAATGAAAAAAATTATGGAGACAGAGCATGCAGATGATTAACTGATATAAACTTGCATATCAACTGTATTTTTCCTGAAAGTCAATCAGGAGAAATATAAATAGGACTCAAATTTTTACTGCAGTCATAAAATTTTAAGACATAACTTGTCAGATACTTTCAACCATGAGAGGGAAAAAATTAAAAGTGCTTTCTTGAAACCTAAATAAGAAAAGGTGTCTAAACTAACATAGAACTGACAGTGTAAATAACTAGAAATAAGCTTCAGTTGGGCAAATTTAGTGTTATTACAGAGCCACAAATCTGATACATGGGTATTGCCCAGTAAATTCTGAATTTTTTGCCACCTTTCAGGTGTAGGTTCAGTTTTATATGTCCTTTCATTGCCATATTTTAAAAAGGCAATGAAATCTTTACTGTGGGAAAAAATCCATGTTTAAAATATATACATTGTGTGTGTGCATATCTTTATAATTACAAATGATTTTTCAGTAGCTGTGCTAAAAATTAACGTGAAATGTCGGTAACCCTAATGAAAGACCCCAATGTAATAAAATACTCTCACTCCTCTCCTTCTCAAAGTCAGCAAAAATTTCAAGGTAATTGCACAGTGTTTGAATATAAAAGGGATGCAACTGGAAGACAGGAAGCTTTGCTCAGATAAATTCTCTTGTTTATCTTGACCAAAATAAATAAATAAATAAATAAATATATTAATTATTAAGTTATTACTTATGGAAACTAAAACTAATTTTACTTTTTCAGTAGAAATCTGGAAAATTAATGGGACCTTAGTCATAGTCCATTAAAAATCAGTGTAATCAGATCTTGACTGTCAACACTATAGGCAAGTGATACATGTCTGTTTGCTTTGCACAATTACAGCTGAAAATTTTGGGGCTTGTTTCTGTTTAATCTTTATACATTTACTATTGATTAGCACTACCATAGAGCCTTAATAGGCTCTTAACAAGCTGCTGATAAAATTCCTCACAGGGAAGAAAAAGAAGGTCTGTGCAAATTTTATACTATTGGCAATATAGAATATTATACATAAAGAGTCTTTGAAAAGATGTGTGTTGCATTTATGACTGACCCAACAGCATTGTCAGAAAGTAACATGAACAGATGGCTATTAGAAAATGAAAGGCTTTGAGACTTGAAGGAAGAAAAAAAATAGAGAAAAAACAACTCGTTTCTTTTTTTTTTTTTTAAATGCTTACCAGAAGCCAGCTCCAGGGGAGGTGAGCAGAGTGTCGTTTAAAACCAAGTAAACACAAATGCTGTTCTAAGTATGGAGATACAGACCTTGACAGTCAGAAGGAAAGGCAAAAATAGTTTGCTAAAATATCTATAATGTCTTCCTGCTAAATACTGAGCATAATTCCATACAATTATTTTAATTTCTAATTTATATATATATATTTCTGATGAACATGGACACTACTTAAGAATATTTTACCTGAAGCCTCTCTCAAGATAAGGGATTAATGGTAACACATAGCTCTGAACAGCTGTGTCCTAGAAGACCAAAATTTTGTCTGTCACTAACTGTGTGAGACAATCTCAGCTGAAATTAAATTAGAGTATGAATATGCCTCTGACTGGTCTCCTAAACTTGTGTTTTGTTGATAACATAAGATGAAGTGAGAGAAAGGGGTACTATTTTGTGACGTAACTGACCAGGTACCAACCCTGACCCTGTCCAGCAAGTCTCCATTCTGGCACTTTCACTGTGCAAAATTCTCTATGGTCAGAGTGATATGAAGGAATGAACAAGTAGAGATCTAATACTCAAATAAATATCTGGAAAAAGTCATAGAAGATATTTTAAAAATAAAACAAAAATTTATGTAGGATAGAGCTGGGAAGTTTGCTAGGAAAAAAACAAACGAAAAAAAAAAACAAAAAACAAACAAAAAAAAAAAAAAAAAAAAAAAAAAGCAAGAAGACCAAGTAGGTGGCATATGGGTAAATCATGTGGGAGCAGGAATGGACTTTCTCATAAATATTTGATATAATGAATGCCTAACAGGATGCTTACGTAAGTATGTCCCTGCTTTTTTATTTTAAAATATCTTGGTGTGTTCTGTGAGCTGTACCTAAAGGTATTTACAAACCTTTCCTGATGGATATTAAAGGAAAAGAGTAACAAATAACTTAGGAGAACAAAGTTTTAACCACTTTCTCGTCTGCTATTTATTGTATGAGTTTATTGGATTGGGTGAAAGCTTACTTATTACAGAAATGAATCAATAGCAATAATGAAAAAGATGCCTGTGATATTTATAACTTTTAACTCAGAAAACCATAAACACAGCATATAAACTCAAAGACAGTAATAGTATAGGTGAAAGCTGTTCCCATTCTCTACAAAATCAGCAAGCATGACCTTCCAATAACATATTGTAGCTGAGGTAAACATTGGGTGCAAATGTTGTGTGGGAAAAGCAAGTACCATGTGAAGTGGGTAGATCTGGATTGAGTTTCATGAAATGTATCATTTCCTTGAGTGAATGCCCATGAGGAATTGATGAATTGAAACCTGAAGCCCGGGCTGTTTTAAAATGCCTTAATATTTTACACAAGGTGTAAAAAGGGTATAAGCCTTACGTCTCAGGCTAAATCCCTTTTGGGGGAACCTGCATCCTACTGTCGTACTGTTGACCAATGTATTGTCTCCTGCCTCTAGGTAGAAATCAGTTGTCATCAATGCATACTATAATTTAGGCACTGGAATGGCCTGCCCAGGGAGGTTGTGGAGTTGCTGTCCCTGGCAGTGTTCAAGAGGCACCTGGATCAGGAGCTACAAGATATCATTTAGTGCTTGTGGTAGCAATGGTAATGGGTGGATGGTTGGACTACATGATCTTGTAGGTCCTTTCCAACCTTGTGATTCTATGATTCTATGATTCACCTCAGGCACAAATCCTGCATGTTATGAATGAGGTCTCCTTTAAAAGCATTTGATGGCATGTTTTTATATTGGAAAAGTAGATGTTTTACACTCTTTGGGTTTCATCAGTTCTGGCTTGTTTACCCAAAATATATAAATGCTCTTATTTGGCAGAGGAAGGAAATGAAAAAAGTGTCTTTGTCCTCTGTCCTTCCTATAACATATTTCACTTGTAGGTTTAAATGTCTTTAGACATTTCAAAACTCCTAGGTTTAAAAATACTTTTAGAAAGCCATTATATAAGTATTATATGAGTATTAATATTAGGTGTATTCCAGCTGATTCCTAATTATGCTTGTTGTGATACTTAAAGGGGAAGTGAGAACTAGGATCTAACCTAGCTGTGGTTCAGAATCCAGGTATATGTCCCAGGAGGTTCTTACCACGTGAATGTTCAGTAGGTATATTTCTAAAATGCAAATTGTTGTTTCTTACTGATGAAGTCTGCCTGTGCTAGTTTAGCTATTGCTGTCTTATTCATGCAGAGAAAGAGAGCACTGCATTATGTATTCAGAGATGGTTTACCCACACTGCCACCTACAGAATGTTACATGGGTCAGCAAATTATGAAAGAGACATTATGCTAGCAGATGCTCCCATTTTCTTCTTTTTTTAATTAATTTTTTTTTTTTTAATTGAATGTAGCTCACTCACATAACAATTTGCTTTTTTCATAGATTTGCCAGGGTATGCTGCAGTGCTCTACTGTGAACACACATTTCCAAGCTTTTCTGTGTACCAGTCCAGCAGCTTATTTCTTTTTATTAAAGTCTGGGTTTTTTTGGCTGATATGCATTTTGCTGCAGCTTTCCCAGTTTCCCAGTATTACTTTGTTACCTTAATGTGTAGTCTGTTAGGTCCAGTGCAATGTAGGGTAGTTCAATGCACAGCTCTGGGGTTCACAGAAGCTCACTCCTTGTGGCTTATCCAATTAGTTATTCCCCGCAAATCCCAAGAAATTGCAGTTTGGTCTAACTGTGATGATATAGTACCAAACTACATGACCCATTTACCGTGCAGATGAGAAACTGCTCTCCAGCTAAGTGCCTTTTTAGTGTTTGGTCACTGGCTGGCAGACCCAGCTTTGTTGTTACTCTCTTCATGATTCAGACAACATTTGAACAGAAGAAAAAGCCTCAAGTTCTTTCTTTTTCATTCAAAGGAAATGTACTGTGGAAGTAATAGCGAAGTATGCAATCTCATCAGCAAGGCTTGGCATTTACACGGGGAATAAAAAAGAATTCTCCAAATATACTATAAAAATACCCCACTTATTCTTAATGGTTGTCTGCTGCCACTTAAGGTAATCGTAGCTCCATTTCCGGCTTTTTCTCAATGGAAAAATGTTTCAGTCTTGCAGGAAATTATGTAGATCACAAAGAGTTCACATTTCAAAGTGTGGAACAGAAACTTCTCCTGTTTGGATGTTTTTTGTAATTCTTCACTTCTGCCAAGATTTTTCCTAGGGATATAGTACGCTATTTTGCTGGTATATAAAGCTTCGACTTCCATAAATAACAGGGCATCAGCATTCTCCTATTTGAGTGATTTGCTTACATCCAGACCTAGGAAATAACATAATACACAGAGTTTCAAAGAAGTAGCCTGTTTTGCTGGCACAACAATGGGATGCCTAACACTGAAATATAGTGAGATTTCCTGTGAGCTGAATATGTATGTTAAGCCCTCAGGATTCTGCAGAAGCATGAAAAGTAGACAGTAGATTATGAGAAGAAAGGAAGACGAAGATAAACTTTTAAAGTCATTCTTCAAAAAAGTGCTTAATTTTGAGAATTTATACTACATCCTCCAGAGAACTGTTCTAACATTGTTTTTCAAATTCAGGAAGTATTACCTCAATCTTATTCCATCACTCTACCCTGCTCTTTTCAAAGGCTATACGATTTCTTTGTGTCTTCTCAAGAATAAATAAAAGGATTGAAAACAAAATCTTCCCTAACTTTATGCCTATTCTTAGATGTCTTACCAGCAGTCATCTTTTGAAGCCTTTTTTATCAGTCTTTCATTTTAGAAATGAAGGAGGCTGCTTTTGAGGTGACATCCATGTTTTGTCTTGCAGCCTTCAAAGAGCCTAACAAACGAGTTTCTCACAGGGATGTGTGATAAAACCCACTGCAGTCAATAGAGAGCCTGACATTGACTTCGGAGGGCCCCACACAGCCCAAGATCAGTGCTTAATGTGCCGTGAATGAGTGAGATGATTTGAAAAACAGGAACTTGCTTAAGCAGACAATCAAAAGTTAAAACACATTGGTTTTAGTTAAATAAGAAATAATTAAACAACTTTCTTCTGTTCTCTGCTTCCCTGCTCTTTTCAGAAGACAGTGGTACTGGAGAACACTTCAGTAAGAAACTGTACTTCTGATGCTTTGAGTTGCCAAAGTACCTGCATTGCCTCCCTAATTTATGAAGGATATGCGTGCTTGTAGCAGTATTTAATAGGACTGGAGAAAGATCTGCCAAGTTGGTTAGAGACAAGAGGATCATCCTCTGCAAGCATAAACGGATCTCATTCCAATTAGATAAATTGTTACCAGCAGAAGATCAGAGGAAATTAAAAACAGTAATTTCTTTATCCAAATGTTAACTTGTTACAAAAACACCTTTCAAGTGGAAAACTATTAGAAACAGTCCATGTGATTTCTACAAATGTTGATTTTTAAAAAAAATGCCCAAAAGCAACTTTTTAAATCTTAAGTTTTGACCATTTTAAAACAAAAGGAAAATGAAATATTTTACCATCGCTGCTGAAAAAAAAAATCATTTTAGATATTTCCAAGAGGAACTGATTTAATTAATTAATTAATCAATCAATTTCTTACTGAAAAAACAAAGTCTATATTTTGCAAGAAGACAGACAAGTCTGAATACAAAAGCATCCTAAATCATTCCTAGAAAGCTACATAGCAAAGTTCAGATCCTTGGAAAGATAGAATCCCAGGAATCAGACACACAACAGAAAAAGGGATCAGTCTTCTCTCTGCTATCGTATCTTTTAATACTTGCCTCAATTTTTTATGGTTCTTCAAAACACCTCTTCTGAAAGGTGTTTCTGAAAGCTTCCTGGGTTCTGTGATTTGAGGAATTGTTATCTATATTGTTGGAAAGTTTAAGTGCTTTTGTAAATGATTGCTGGTAGTATTGACTACAATTTGTAATCCTTTTGTAAGCAAAATTAGTTACTTGGTCAGACATTAGGAAGTGAAAGAGCAGACAAGTGGCTTGCCTTTGCATCCACATATTGTTGAATTACACACTAGTCATCTAATTTTTGTGTTACCTTATGTTGGATCACTGTGTTTTCAGGATAGTAGTTTTTCCGTGTCATGTACTACAAAATATTTCTGATTTTGGTAGTGAATGCTTCCCATATAATTCTAATAGATGCAGGATCAACAAAACAGATGAGCTGTTTATTCTGAAGATTATTAGCTGTTTGCCTGAATAAGTTGTTCCTCCTAGCAAATAGTTATAATGTCTCAGTGTCCAGCCACTCATTTCATTTCTAAGAAGCATGAATAAAGAACAGAAATCTCCTTTGGAAAATGGTGAAACAGTCTTCATTGCAGAATTCTGCTTCTTCACCTGTCAATTGTCTGTTATTCAGGACAGGTTTCTTTAAGGAAGTGGGGAAAAGGCTTGATTATCAGAAATAATTTCAGATTTTTTTATAGCAACAGAGTAATTCATGTCATGTTATGTCAGCAGTAAAAAGAATATTTTGGAATAAATATGTTAATAAACAGGGTAATGTTCATATTTTTGAAAACTGTTCTTTCTCAAGGAGGAAAAATTCTGAAGAATCCATCACATTTATTTTTCAGGTTTACTATTCCAACCTGTACCTGTGCTTCCCAGAATAAAAATTTTCACCACAGGCAATATTGCAGAAAAAGATAAAACGTGTTTTTTCTTGAAGGATATCTTGAAATTAATCATCTAGTAGAAATGCAGGAGTTTCGCTGTTTTTTTCTTTTTTGCTTACTTCTTTTGTTCACATAAATTCAGAAGAGATACACTGATTTATTTCATAAGAAATCTGGCATGACTGTCAGTATCTCATAACTGAGTGAGTTTGTAGTATTCTGACAGCCGCAGGGTTAGTTTTTATAGGAAAAGTGTTTGTGATATTTTGCACTGATTGGTTAAAATTATTTTAGTTGAGTAACTTAAGGCAAAAACAGAATTGGCCCCTTGATGTTCAATCATGCTGTTAGATCCTAGCTCATCATTCCTACTAATCCTCATTGCACACTCAGATCCCACAGTAATTACAATGTTGCTTGTTCAGTGTCATTCCCCAAACGTCATCACCAAAAGCCTTGTGTCAGAATATGAATATTCCACATAAGTGATGGACAGAAATAACTGGCTGTTATGGCTGGAAAATCAAAGTCACTTCCAAGAACTTGGAACGGAAAGCAGGACTTCTTATTAGTGCCTCTTCCCATTCCTTTACTGTGGACAAGCTGAGGGAACCATGATGTTAGACTGCCAGAGCCAATTTCCATCACTGGTTTTCGCTTTACTCAATTCCTTGAAAACAAGCTGGTTGCTGAGGGAAACCTTATTAAAAGCAGTGGGCTTTTTTTTTTTTTTCTGACTTTTTTTATGACCTTAAAATGCTGCTGAGAAACTCCTGATGAGATAGAAAAAAGCTTCAAAACCTGTTTTAAGTATATTTCCTCCCTCTTTTCCTACCATACAAATATTTCCCTGATGATTCAGATCTATTCTGTGTCTTCAGAACTTGCTTTGTCGTGAAGGAAGGGAATGAATATCTGGGGCATACAATCAGCATTTTGATAAGGGCACAGAGCATAGACGTTTTGGTTTGTTCTTAAAACTTCTTTGAAGCTTCTTTCTTCTTCTGCACTGTACAGCAGAGATGTTTCACAGATGCTACTCTAAAAAGAGCTGAGTAATTTGGGGATTTATTTTGTCTTCTTTATTCTGTTTTGGCTAATGGTAAACTTGCTGGAACCAGCATCCTCAAGCTATTTGCAATGTTAAAATGACTTGCCAATGTTTTGTGAAATGATTATCAAATAATGCTAATGGAGGATAGGAGCACAAAACAGGAAATGATTGGAATTTTGGGTTTTTTTGCCAATACTAGAGATGAAACATTCTTATATTAAATTGACTGGAATTGCAGAAGCTGTCTAAGTGAAAATAAGAAGAGAAGACTTGCTACATTTGGCTCTGATAATATTTCTCTCTCTCTCTCTCCCCTTTTTTTTTTTTTTTTTTTGAAGTGTGATGACTGAAAAATAATTATTTGCACAGTCCTTCCTTGTCATGGTTTTATGCACTACATGGTGTTATGATGTGGAATACTGATAACCAAAGATCATAAAACTGTGACACTTCCTGAAAGGCAGTACCGAACTGTACTGCTCTGACTGAACTTTTCCCACAGTGGACAAACCTTAGTAAATAAAAAAACAAAAATGTGGTGGTTCAGTACAATGCTAAGACCATTGCTGAAGGTTTTTTGATGAGTCTGTGAAGCTCAGTTCTTTGTATGCTCTCACACTGTCCAAAAGGGGATTCTGGGTGTTACTATTTTGCATACCTCATCCCAGTTAAGTATGCAGCATGCTTGAGACGTTGCCTGTGACTGTAGTCACGTCAGCTGTGGGAGTGACAGGCAAGAGCAGCTGTGTGCTCACGTCGGCAGGCAGCCTTTAGACACGTGCAGGAAGGTGGTTGCTTCCACTTGGACTCCCATCGTGCAAGTCATCTATGTTTAGGACTAAAGAATGAATTCTTTTCCACTCTTTACAGAATTCGTTCTGAGCTTTGTTTGTGGCTAAGGACATATGGAACTGCAAGCTGCTTGTAAGCTGATGCCCCTTAAAGTTCTACAGTTCTACACTGGTTACGGGTCTAATAAGGCAGGAAAACCCTAGTTATACTTGTGAGGAGATTGGAGAGGAGAAGCAAAAGAGAAGTAATTCAGTTTGTGCATGGTGAGTTTTATTTGATTTCAGTAACCAGAAGTTATGAATAATCAGTTCTTCATATGAAGCATGCTTCTGTAAGCACTTCATATAGATCCAAAAAAAGTGGTGATTCAGTGTTAAGTAATACCTTGGTTTCAGCTGAGAGAGTATTAAAAGCACATTGACACTTTGGTTGTTTTTGTTTCCACCCCCCTCACTTGGGAGAAATGAGTAAATGACTGTGTGGAGCTGTCCTGCCTTACCTGCTCACTTAAACCACAGCAAGAGTAAGGGTATCAATTTTTTACAGTACCCCAATTATGTAGCACAGTTTGGAATCATTTTTCATTGATTTAGAAACTACTGCAAAATTCATTCAGAAAATCTTCATAGTCTCACTGTTTTCACGTGTGCAGTGAATTGCTGCAAACTTTTTACCACTGGCTCCTTTAGTGCAAGGAGCATGGAGAATGGTTTTTAGAAATCAACAAAACCATGTGCTATGTGCAGTGCAGATCTGTTAAGAATCTCCACAAGTCAGAGCAGTGAGTCCCTGTTTGACAAAAGAGCATCCTCCCATTAAATCTACTTTGAATAACATCAAATTCTCCCCATGGGAATATTTCCATATCTTTATAAGGAAGAAGTTCAGAGACAACTATTTAAAAAATAGGAATACTGTATCAAGTACTAACGACATCAGAAATCTCATTTATCCTCCATCCCTGCCAGTGGTTATACTTAGACATCAGCTGCTAAATATTTTCTGTCTCATCAATCATTGCCATTCTTCATATGTACTGCTGCTGTTCACCTTCCTGTTGTCTGTTTGAAAGAGGAATGACCCAGTTAATGCATCTCGTGAACGTATTGATTTAATGCTAAGGTTATATTCAAACCAAAAGGTCTATTTAGAGCTGGCCCTTGGTTTACGTTAAGCATCTAGCATCAGGTGAGTTATGCATGCAGCAACCAAGGCTATTCTAAGGTCTACCCTGTGCCTGATCAACATGCTGGTTTCACACAGCAGCTAAGGCATGTGCCTCCAGGCAGGAGCCCTGCTTGAAGTGATGCCCTCCAGCATTACAGTGAGCTGCTCTCACCTGCCTTGCTCAGCAACTGAGTGCCATAGGCTGACCCAAGCTTTGTTAAGAGTGTGCATCTGCAGTGAAACTGAATCCAGTAGCAGTCAATAGTGCCCCATAAAACAATTGAATACAGCATAAGTATTAACAGATTCCCACAAAACACCTATAAAATACATTCTTACATTCTTACTTTAACCATTAGGAACACAAAAATTATTTGCCTCAGTTCATCCAGAAAGCTTGCAGTTGAAACAGGAATAAAAACCACGTGTCCAGACACAGAGGACTGTCCTTTGCCTACAAATCACATGCTCTTTTTTCAACTTCTTATAAGCAGAGCAGGCTTTGTAAGAATATAATTATTAATCCTCTCTGAATCATCCAGAATGTACAGGGAATTGGATGGATGTATCTAAGGCCAAGAGATTTAGACCTAACAGACAACCAAACAAATACAGTAAGTAGACATTGAGAAAAAAGGCAAAGGAATGAATGGAGTTGCGGGGAAGTCTTTTCAGCTCTGTGTTCCTCACCATGATAATATATGATGTGCTCTCCCCCAGCAAGCACCTGATGTTAGATTTTATGAGAAAGTAGGAAGTTCTTCAGAAGCGCGAACTACTTGTGTTTCTACCCCTGAGGAATCAGCTGCCTCTGAACTAAGGAAGATGCAGCTTTCAAGTGTGGGTATTCCATGGATGCTGTTTAGTTTCGTGAATAGAAATAGAGAAACTACAGTAGTAGTACAGTCATCTGTATAATCAGTTAAAGCAGTGAGTATGGTGTACAGACCTAGAGCTAGGAACATAATGATGCTCAAAATAGCTCGGCAACGCCTGCTTTTTCTCACACAGAATTCTGTACCTCTGTGTGATTTGCCAGTGTACATATTGCATTATATCCTTCAGTTCCTCTTATAGTGCACTGTGGTGCTGTGAACTGTTAACTGTTGCCTTCAGCTTCAAAGAAAACAGATTTATGTGGCAGATGAAGTAATACTTTAACATAGCCTCGTCAGCAGTCTAGGAACCATCAGGAAAAAAAAAAAACGCAAGTTATGAGACAAAGTACTTTCTAAGTGCTTCTCCAAGTCTTTGGCTTCTGCTACCACTTAGTGACACATTTGGTCAAATATCCATGGCTTTAGGCTGCACCTCAAGATTGCTTTTCACACATGTGCTAGAGACATCAGTTTGCATAAAAAGTTTCTGGACCTGTGAGTGCACAGCTTCAGGGTCAGAAAGTGCTGAAACAAAGTAAAATCAATGCCTAGGCAGCACTGCTGGTTCACAGTGGCATGGCATGCACTAATAGACCAGAATGGTGTTGTAGAGTAAAGAAGAGAGTAAAGAAGAGAGAAGAGCAACTTTATTAAAAATGACTACTCTGCTAGAAGAGGAGAGAGAAAAGGAAGAGTTTAGTGGAGCTGCTGACTGTGCACAGAGAGAACAGACGCTGGAGGTTAATGTAGCATTAATAAAAGAAAGAAAATCAAAGTCTTCTAATACCTGGTATGGTTACTTTAGTCAGAGGATTCTTTACAAAAATGCTGAAGATTTATTCGTAGTTGAAATTTAAAATAAGACACTGTATGGCCTTGTTGGCATGAAGGGTTTTTGCAGACCCAGACTTTGCTCCAGGATTGCCCCCTATGAACTTCTCACTTCAGAAGTGTTACCTGCTGCAATTGCTATTGACCTTTTCTAACTGTAATCATCATCCCACAGAATGCAGATAAGATTTGGAATCCTTCTTCTAATGAGTTTTTTTATATAATGAAAATACAAGATTAAGGAAAGAAGAATGCTTACTTTAAGAAAAAGTGCTCAAGAATGTTATGCATAATATATCCTATATTTCTATTGGACAGTTACATGGTATATAAATTAAGTCTGTTTGCTATTTTACTGTCAACAAAGTTTTCAGAGTTCCGCAGTAAACTGCAGTACTTTTGAGCTGGTTTGTACAAACTACCTTTCCTGATACTAACGAAAAAGCACCTGACATTGTGAAAATATAACTTCAGGATTCTGTTTTAATTTGGTAGAGGAACACTTACGTCTATGAGCTCCCAAACTCTTTACCAGGATAGAATAAAAATCACCATGTGCATTTCATTTTTAGTCAAAGGAACTATGTGCTGACAGACTTAAAAACTGAAATGAGTTGCTTGTTTAAAGAAGCCTCAAGGTAGTGGAAAAGATAGCAAAGTATCCTCAGGCTGCCCAACCAAACTGTCTCAGACTTCAGCCTAGCTAACTGGCCATACGCACTGACTTTTCAGCTGAAATTCATTTCCCCCAGGAACTGTTTTCTGACTTGAGAGGTGTTCCAGATTCCAGTTCATTAGTGGAAGGTTTTTGTTCTGTAACCACAAACTGTTGTCTTTTTGCTCCACTGAATGTAAATGATTCATCTTCATGACAAATTCATTCTGACTTCTGGTTTGTAGGAAAGATCTGCATCCTGAGGAACATGCATATATCACTGTTGAGTGACATACTGACCATAGTGATGTTAAGACAATTGTTTTAAAGATATTTTTGCATGACTATTGCATTTTTTTGAAAATATCACAAAAATTGAAAATTGATTAAGAAAAATAATAAATAATAAAGTTTTCCTCAGTTTTAGAGAAATGGAAAATGGGTCAGGTTTATTTTAGTAAACTGCACAACATGCGTCAGTTTTCTTTTGATCCATGAAGCTACAGGCTGCAAGATGGGTATAAGTAATGAGTTGTTGATCTTTAGCTTGCTTTAGAATTGATGTTTAACTCAGATGTCCCACTGTAAAGTAGAAAGAATGTTTGCACTGTTGATGCATTTCTTCTCCTTTCTTAGTCCAAAGCCCTAGTGCTCAGAGCAACTCTTCTGCATAAACACCAAATTGTTGGAAGGACCCTTCAGGTCTGGAGTAGGGCAACAAAGTTGATCAGAGGGCTGGAGCACCTCCCCAGGAGGACAGGCTGAGACAGTTGGGGCTTTTCAGCCTGGAGAAGAGAAGGCTCCAGAGAGACCTTGTAGCAACCTTCCAGTACATGAAAGAGGCCTACAGGAAAGCTGGGGAGGGAATTTTAATAAGGGCAGGTAGTGACAGGACAAGGGGAATGATTTTAAACTGGAAGAGGGTAGATTTAGACTAGATATTAGGAAGAAATTCTTTACCATGAGGGTGGTGAGACGCTGGAACAGGTTGCCCAGAGAGGTTGTGGATGTTCCCTCCCTGGAAGTCTTCAAGGCCAGGCTGAATGGGGCTTTGAGCAACCTGGTCTAGAGGGAGGTGTCCCTGTCTATAGCAGGGGGGTTGGAACTAGATGATCTTAAATGTTTCTTCCAACCCAAATCATTCTGTGATTCTGTGATTCCTTCTGGATATATCCAGCTTGGTTCCTAGACAAGAAGAATATGCACAACTTAGAGGGCTGTTTTGTCCAGCATCTGCTTTACAAACATGGAGTATATTGATTTTACCTACCTTTAAGTAGGACTGTTTTCTAGTGTCATCCCCAAATACTTGCACTAAATATAAAGCTTTAACGTGATTTTAAAATACCACCCTGATGCCTGCAGCTAACCTTCCTCTTTAATTCTGGCACTTGACAGTGGAAACACACGCAAACACACAGCTGGAAATTGTTCTGCCTGAGGGCCAGCAGGATGCCTGATGGGGTCTGGTAGGTCCTGAGGCTCTGGGGTGTAGTGTAATGCTTTGTGGATATAAAATATCTCCCTGCACTGTGGATGCAAGCCAGGCTACGCCAACAAGACTCAAAACCAAAAGCTCAGTTTCTGACGAGATCAACAAAGACAATTTCATCATAACATAAAGCATTTTGTGCTTTGTATGCCTGGTACACAAGCCAAACCATCAGGTTTGAGTGTGTTTTCATATGATGTATAAAGTCATTGAGGAGATGTGCACTCAACAGCTGTGGAAAATCTGATTATAATTTGACATTTTAGTTTTGGTTGAGTTGAATAATCTAATAATATATTCATCCATAAGAAGCTTGTAAAAAGAAAATATTAATATGATATTTCTTTCTGTTTATCTTTTCAGATGTTCTTGATTTCATCTGGGATCTTTCATATGACTTTGCCGTCCATCACGCAAGAAGCTTTTCAGTTCTGCCTTGCTCATTACTAAGGTACACGATCTGTCTATCTTTCATTCTTGTTTTTCAACTGTTTTCCAGCAACAGAGAGACTGTGGATGTTCCCTCCCTGGAGGTGTTCAAGGCCAGGCTGAATGGGGCTTTGAGCAACCTGGTCTAGAGGGGGGTATCCCTGTCTATAGCAGGGGGGTTGGAACTAGGTGATCTTAAATGTTTCTTCCAACCTGTTCCAGATTTCCTAATCAAAACTGAAAAGGGAAAGGGGTAAGTTCTCAGTGACATCAGTCGAAGGCTATCAATTAATAACAGCAGAGGGTCTGGCCATTTTATTCTCCATGGCTTACCTTTAAATTCATTGTTCAACTGCTGTTATTTATAATTCAACTCTCACACTGTTTCTTTTACGTCTGTAAATATTTGGGGAATATAGATTGCAAGAAAAAGGATACAAAAATGATGCTGATGCTATATTGATGAGAATTACCTGATTCACTGTGCTTGACAAATATTTTATTTTTATAAGCCCAGGCTTAAATCATCAGTGCCAAGCTAAACAGTGTATGTTTCTGGTTAACTTATACGTGAAAAGAGTTCTGAGACATTTTTCCTGTTTTGCTCCTGACGTTCCCTTCTGATTCCTCAATTGTTCTTCGTATGTTCTTCTGTTAGTTATAGTTATTTCAACACTTCAACTGTTAGCTAGATATGATCCTGACATCTTCAAAATGAATAAAGAAATGAAATTTTTACTTTTAAATTAGTCTTTGAAGCTCAGTCATTCCCCATTCACACAGGGAGAGGAATTATTATTTGTATTATTAATCTTGATATCAAACAAGAAAGGAGGTATATGAAAATTCCCAACTAAATGGTTTTATGTTGTAAGAAGCAACGTGCAACTATTTGAAAAGTATAAACAACATCAAAGAATATAAGTTATAATCATCTGGATGTCTAAGTGTAGCCTATAGGTTGAGAAAAGAACAATCTAATCTGAGTAGTAGCAGAATTTTCCTAAAAGTGAATTATTCTAGACTCTGAAGGAAAGCAGCAGAAACTTCATCTCTTGGGGCTTTAAAAAACAACAACAATCAAAGCAGAAAAAATGTTCCAAAATATATTTTTGTGAAAGGCAGTTGTATCTCATAAGGTTATTCCAATGAGGAAATGTTACAGAGAAAAATATTGTGTTAGTAGAATACCAAATAAGATTATTTACTAGTCTTTTCAACATGTAATTTCAGGCTGCCTTTTTCTAACAGGCAATGTACTAAACTGAATGTTATACGAAAGCAATTTATTTTATTTTGCTTGCATTCTCTTCATACTAGTAGTGTATGTTTTGTCAAATAAACTAATAGTCCCTGCTATTTCAATCTCTACACTGACATCAGATCCTTCAGAAGATATAGTCTGCCATGCTGGACTAGAGCAGGATCCTGCCTCAGAGAATGACCAATATAACCTTTATTGTAGAATATTTAGAGAGGAGAACAAGACATAGTGTATATCACAGGAGCATGAGTCCCATTTTTTTCCTGAGCTGGCAGCAGTCTCTAGATCAGAAGGACAAGCAAATGAAAATAGTATTTTAATGTCCTGAATCTGACATGAAGTCTTGCCGTTGTTAATTATGAAAATTTTCATTCTGTTGAGTCCAAACACAATTGTGAATCCTATTCATGCGAGAAAGGAATGACTCTAGTTCCAAACTTAAGATGATTTATCTCCATGTATTTTGTTTATCCTTCCTATTTTTAGTAACCAATCTCACACTAAATCAACTATATCACAAAAGCGTCTTGCATCTGTGTGTTTCTTAATGTCAACAATAACTTTCAAAAGAAGATATTAAATATATATAGTATACGTGCGTGAACACATGATTAATAAATGAAGCAGACCCTGCAAAGAATTGAGTAGATAGCCTGTGAAAACTTGGTAAATTTAGTACAGGACCTTATGATTCTTTCATTTATCTGGAGTAAGCATATATTTTTCCATACAATACTACCCATTAACAAAGAGAGGAGATAAGAAACTAAGTGGGAAATTATATAAATGATGGAGACAGTTTCATTTTTGCAGCTGTATTTCAGTTGATACTTTGGACGCCTGTATGATTTGTTTAGATACTCATGCTCAGCATCTCTGTATAAAAATAACACCAAATGATCAAATAGAGTATCAGAGTTGTATGAAGTTCCCCAAGAGAAGACTTTTTAAGACTTTTTTGTATGGCATTTATTTTAAAATTAAATAAAATAGTTCAAAATAAGCCATGCCACCTAGTACTATGCTAGCTATTAAAAACAATATTTACCTGTGGCATATATGACTTATGAAATACTTCCCTTTCTTTGTAAGTTAAACAGCTTCTTAGTTTTGTTTGAATGCATGTCATCCCTGAAATATCAAAGTGTCATGCTGGTAATGTCTGTGTAATGCATATGCTTTTCAGCATATGTTTCCAATTGCCTCAGCCATTAATCAATATTGCACTGAAATCAGAGCCTCAAGCATCAGCAAATGTGAGTTATCATTTATGTTTTACACTGACATAAGGTTGTCAATTAGAAGCAATGTGAACATTCCTGCTGTACAAACCTTCAAAGAGAGTAAGGAATTTTATGCACAAGTAACAGTGTTAGACTTTTGTCTGGACAAACTATTGGGTACTTATATTCCTCTTACACAAACCTTGCATTTGGCCACGTATGCTAGTCTTAGTCACCTCCTGTCTTAAACAATTGGTCTGAGTGGTTGCAATAAATTAAACAGCCTGTTTTCAGACTGCAATATTAAGAGACCACATTACATTAGAGGAATAAGTTGTATGTTTCACCCTCCCTCTTCTTCTTTTCATTGTCTGATACAGGGAAAGCCTCTCTGAGGACAAGAGAGAGAAGTGCATGTTTAATTTTCTGAAGTGCCAGGCTTCCATAAGTCTATAATGAAGTCCCTATATTACTCTTTAATGTACTTTGGATTGCTATCAAGATGAAAGATTGTTTATAAATGGGAAGGATTAGCGTATTATCACATTTCTCTCAGCAGGAAAGCAAATAGTTATTAGATGGCCTGGGAAGTAGTTTTGGCAGCTGGAGGGAGGCTGTGTAATATAGAGAGAAATTCTCCATCTCTTTTTAAGATTACTTTTTAGGAAAAACACTGAAAACCTGCAGATTCAGGAAAAATGTTTAAATTGTTAGTTTTCTTGTATGAGCTCATACATCAACTGTGATGGAATGCAGCTGGCTTGGTGAAGTGTATCATTAGAAGAATCTTTCACATATACCTCAGTCCTCCAAAATGCTCAGCTGATTTTTCAGCTGGCACGGGAAGATCACCACACAGGGAGAGATTAGTGAGGAAGAGTGGGAGAAAAGAAGACATAGTGCTGAGCCATGCCTGAATTTGCTAAGAACACATGGTTTTAACAGAGAAGTGAGAAATGACAGTAGAAGGCAGTTAAGTAGAATGAAAAACTGTGAAAAGAGAAGTGGCTGTAAAGAGCATCTTGGATGAAAGAACATCTGAAAGTTGGTATCTGCATTGGTATTTCGTCTATTTCGCACAAAAGGACTTCACAAAAGCTGTGGAATACTGACACATTCATTTAAGGGACTGCCTTCTCTAATGAAGGTTACAGCTCAGAGACAGTTTCTTCACAGTTTCTCCAAAGTCAAGAGACTATGATAAATTTCCTTACAGGGAACTACAGCCCAATTCTTTCTACTTTTTGTTGCGTACTTCCTCTTGATATGAATGTAATTAAAAGTAGTGTGAAAAACAAGCACAAGAGTGGCTTAAGACAAGGTAGGTGACAGAGCTTAGTCGGAGACCAAGACCAGAGTGTACAATCATCAGTTACATGTTGCCTGCCCCATGGTCTTGTCTAGGATAGCTTTGCCTTACATGGAAATGAATTTTCCTCCTTCAGGATCACTCTGGTAAATTATGGAACGAATGACACAACCTGGTACAGCTACTGTGGATCTTCAGGAAAAAAATAAAGGCGTGTTCACAATAGGAAAATCTTGCTACAAGTATCTGTTACAAGATGTGACTACACATCAATGCCTGTTGGATGGATAGAGTAATAAAGAAGAGAAAGAGAGCACTTCTCAATTCAAATTGACACAGTGAATCCCAGAGAACCCGTTTTAACAAGATGCAATGACCCCAGGACAGAACTGCTATGAATACATTTCTAACTTTACCTTGCTTTCCTCCCAGTCATCAATATTTGAAGCATTGGTATGCCTTTGCTACGAGTAAAATGTAATAACTTGGGAACTCCACACGGGTGTCAGTCTAGGCCAGGTCTCTGGAAAGACATCATGACCCCCAGTCAGTGCTCAAACAGGCTAGTCTTTTTGGGCACATTGCCTAAGGCAAACGCTGCTTCCACATCAGAAATTCATGTTTTCTGCTGAAGCTTGCATGTATTTTAGATTCAGTGGTTACAGCTGACTGATAAAGCACCACAAAGTGAAAAGCTTGAGAAGAGCAAAAAGCTGAGAGCAGTAGGAGGAATTTTGGGGTCAGAGTCAGAGGAGAAGAGTTAAGACAAGATGACTGTCATCACACTTAAAATTGCATTCTTATTTTAAAGAACTCATAATATATATTACAGAAGTGAAGAGTTTACTTTCTTTTTCTGCTTCAGTGCTGTTCCTCCTTTTTTCTGCTCTCTATACATCTCTTCTTGAAGACTCCATTAAACAGGAACTCCAGGAACACACTTACTTTTGCTCTTGCTATTTAGCATAGTATGTACTATGAATTGCCAGTCACATCAGGCTGACTCTAGTCATCCTTTGTGAAAGGAAATTGGACCAGTTTTGTAGGTCATATTGCTTTTAAAAAAATGTAACCAAAGCTGTTTTATGCTAGCATGAAAATATGGATCTAAAGACATTAAACCAAAGAGACAATTTGGGGGATTGAACAGTCAGACAGCAGTTGGAAACAAAAGATGATTTCTCCGGTGCTGTCTTTAACTATGAAGCATCAGCATTAAATCCTTTCTATCAAGTTCAATAAGAAAATCTACTGGGATTAGGAATTAATGCCATTGGGGTCTTTTTAAACACTGCATCATCCACACAGTGCCTTCGGAGATCGGAGAGGAAAATCTGAGTTCTTCCTCAATTTCGGAGTCCCAAGTGGGGAAATTAGCAAGTAACATAAGCTCATACACAGTACCAGCACTTCACAATGAGCCAGCCTAATAGACTGCTCACTGTGATGACATAAAGTGCCAGCAAGAGTCTGCTTCTGAAAGAGACGTTGCTGCTGTTGCTGCTATTCAATTAAAATAAAGTGCAAGAGCGAAATAATCCAGAACTCATAACAGTAAAGTGGAATACAAATGTATATCTTTAATTAAAAAAATCTGGAACTTTCTGACTGGAAAAGGTTTTATTCAGAGAGATAAATATATCTCCTCCTATGAATTATCATCCACAAATACAAGATTCTAAAAATTAGAAAACAGAAACTTTGTCTTGGCCAATTGATGCTGATAAAAAAGTGAAATTTTTGATAACTGAATAACAAAGATGCCACTTAGGACTGTCAAAGAATTAATATTTTTCTGCTTTTCTAAGCAGGGCTTGCGAGAATCTTAGTCCCTTTTTTGGGCAGTAAATATTTAGGGCAGCAGAGGTTTTTCACAACACACAAGTTTCTTGAATTAAAAACTACAAACTTTTGGAAGTCCAGCATTGCTCTGTTTCCTCTAATGCTCTTCCACAATTGACTACAGGGAGAATCACGGGGATGTTCTGGTAAAGAGATCAGAGTAAGAAACAGATAAAGCCTTAATTCCTTCTAATTCTAGGGCTTCTGGGGGGCAATTTGGCAGCTGTGATGTCAGGTGATTCCCAAGTGCTGTGTTGTAAAACTTCCTCGATAAAAACTTTACTTACCGTAAAGGGTCCTTATCCCACCTTGCTCTTTCTACCTTGTTCTACCTACCAACAGAAGCAGTTCCTGGCTCTTCTGGTTGCTTTTGGTAGGGAGGGGAGACATTACATGTTTCATTATCTCAATCATAATCCATAGGACATTGGGGTGTTCTGAATCTGTAATTACACTTTGCAATATTTAATATCAGTCTGTAGATGTAGATTGTCCTAATCACTGAATCAAATATATTAGGAGGTGTAGAAGGTGTTCCAGAGCAAGCGTTAGTTTTTTGAAACGTCATTTTCAACCATGACATTTGAGTTTGTGTTTGCTCCAGGATAACGCTGTGAAAGCTTTATCTGAAGAAAGAAATATGGAATGAGGGTGGGACAAGAATGGTTCTTATGAGTCTGTCTGTTTCCCAGGCACGTATATTAAAGGCATTTCTTGTTTTGTATTTCATTGACAGTATCCTCTTTTTCATAATTATCTGGGTTTTTTTTTGTTTGTTTGTTTGTTTTGTTTTTTTTCCCAACCAAAACCACTGTGACTCCAGCTAGGAAAAGGAGCAGGATGTGAAGAACTAATTTGTGCAGAAAGTAGTTTGTGGAGAATAAATGCAGAAACACTGAAATTTAGTAAATGGATACAGGAAAGAAAAAATAAAATGAGAGATAAACAAGTAAATCTTACAGAGGAAGGAAGCAGGGCAATTGTAAATGTGTCCACTCACTCACTAAAAACTTCTGTGATGACTGCAGACAAGGTGACATTTTATGGTTGCTCTCCTGACCTAGACATAAGCCAAACATTAAAGAGCTATTTCCAGAAATTGTCTTTCTCTTGAGGCTCTCAGCTGTCCCTCTGAACGCTTTGTCCCTTTCTCTTTCCTTCACTTTTTGTTCCCGTAGGCAAAGAAGATGAATTTATACCCTCCGATGTTCCTCTGTAGAATGTCAGCCTCAAAAATCCAGCTTGAAAGTTTCTTCCCCCTCATCTGCTGACTTTCTTCTGTCTCTGGGTGACATCTGGCATACTGGCTGAGGTCTCCAGGCGGCTTTGTGGCAGCTCCAGACTTGCCTAGGGCAGCTGGCTAGAGTGAAGACTGTTTTTCTTTGTCCTCGCTGAATGTCGGTTTCTTTAAATCACCTTTGGGTTCTGGGAATTTTCTGAACAACTTTTTATTTGCAGCATTTCCTATATTCAGAGGAATGAAAATGGCTTTCACAGAAATCTACAATTCTCTTTCGTTCCTGAAATGTGCTCTCCCAGCCTACTCTCAAATAAAAAATAACAAAATTACAAATAACTAAACGAAGGAGACTTTCATCTTGGAAACAATGATGCTTTTATTCTTTTTTTAAATGACCTGTTCTGAACTGGAGAGTCAATAACTGTTCTCCATATCTGGAAAGGGGAAGTGTAAAACTGCCTTTGTTGACAACAAAGAGTGGTTACATCAGAAGCGAAGCAAATGTAGTGTACCTTTTAAGTGGAAGTCCTCAGAGAGAAGGGTGCTTATAGGTGAAATTTCTGTGATGATGAAGTTCCACTGTCTTGCTAGATCCTCTTCATCTTTTATCCCAGCTTACTGTCATCTACTCATCATAATGATGTTTGCAGGTAAATTCTCTAATAATTAAGTTCATAGAAGGAAACAAAGACCAACAATCCTATTAACCTATTTCAATCAGGCAAGAATGCAGGACTCTTGCTTCTACAGAGAGAAAATAATACTGCTGTTTAGAAAATATTTTAGCAAGGTTTGCTTTTATTCAGTCTTACCTACATAGGCTAAAGTTGCAGAGCAAATTATATACCATCAGTTAATAAGCAGTACCCCAAACCTATGTTTGCAAGTGCAGCTGGCCGGATGTTCTTTTGTTCTGAAGGATGATTAAATCCAAGTGAATCGCAAGGAGATGGTTGTGCTTCCAGGAGCAGGCAGTAGCCCATTTTCACACATCATGCAACAAAAAAGAAAGGAAGGCAACAAACCAGCTGGTTGGGGAAGGAAGAGCAAGGCTTACAAGCGTGAGATAATGTGAATTATCAAAGAAAATGTGCAAAACAGTCATATGTAAAAATTTTAAAATCAGATCAGAATAACTGAGTCTGAGACATTGTCCTCATAAACAGTTTACCCTGGAAAAAAAGAGTGACTTTTTTCTCTAAATATTAGTCAGTTATCTCCCCAGAGGCAAAATTCAATTTTCCTTTCATTTCAGGTACTGCCCACATTTACATTACCATAGAAATAATGATTATTGGTTTTTCACTGACAAAGGCTGATTTATGAATATTTCCAGAAGAACTGAACATTTGTCTTGCCTCTGCAAAAATGCCACTCTTTCCCATTTCACATTGTTGTTTACAACTGCTAGTTTTTGTGCCTGTTCTGGTTACAAGTAGTTGAATTGAAAAAGAACAAATGTAGGCTTTTTTTTAAATTTTATTTCTTTTTTTTTCCAGCTTTGATTAAGTCTACAAACTTATATCCAGATACCTGTCTTCTGTGAGCTTTTCTTATGTTGGTTTCACTATACCTCAGGTTGATATTTCTTATGTTCGGGAAATGATCTTTAATTAATCTGCTTTCTTTTCCACCAACTGGGGAAAGAGGAGTTGGTGAGAGAGCATTTTAGAATTATTTGAGCATGTATTGGTCCAGGTATCACTTTCAGTAAAGCTGAAGCACTCTTACAAGTGCTTGGCATGATGTACAGACTCAGTTTTGACCTCCATTAATATTCTTCATTCAAAGTAATAGCTTGCACAAGAAGCTTCTAGTAGAAACTTTTGTGGTCAAATCCCTCTTCAGCTAATTTAATTTTTCCTGGCCAGACTCAAGTGAGGGCTTTTTTTGTTTGATTGGTCTTGTTGTTTTGTTTTGTTTTGTTTTGCATTAGGGATGGTCCATTCTTACTGCTTTGAATTTATGGCTTTATACTTTAATTTTGATAATTCTGCTTGGATTCTGATTTTGAATGTGCTTTTTCTGAAAATCAGCTACTTAACTGTGCATGGACACTGTTGATAAAAGAAATTGTTTTACATGAGGGAAATAATTTAATTTGTTTAGTGAAATTTACGTGGTCTTTTCTTATAAAGCAGGATTTCACACATTAGTTGTGACATATTTTAATCATCAGTTGATTAAATACATACGAGACAGGCAACAGACTTGGTTTTCTTGATGCAGGCCTTCCACTGAATAGGAAAGGAGTAATTTTTACCTGCTGTCACTACTGGTAAGAGTTTGCATCATCTTGCAAATATTAAGCTGTTCCAAATACAATAATCAGAACCGTGTTCATGCTGGAGGTGGCAGTATTAGTTACAGACACCATTCAGCCCACTGCAAACGTGCTCTAGGTCAGCAACCTTACTGCATGGAAGCTTAAGGTTTTTAATGGAAAGAGTACTGTTGCATATTGCAGAAGAATGTCCAGACTTACTTTAAAATGCTGCTAAACTGAGCAACTGACATGGATTACAGTCTAGATGTGCTGGACTGTAACTACTTCTGTAGTATTAATAAGGTCAAAGCAAATAGCATGAGAAGTTAGAGCATGACCTTGCCCAACATGCACTCCCTCACAGAAATAGAAAATACTTCCTAAGATGTGAAGAGAATTTAATGCTTTATTAATCCTTGGTCATACTGATGAATGATGTTAGAGGAATCCCGTAATGCCAATTGAAATTAAAGGGTTTCTGGTGTGGATATTTGAATCCAACACAATGAAGTAAAGATCTGAGTGGTAACAGCAGTCACAAGCGTCAGTGATTTATTAGCACTCTCTTGTAACAGAAATATGCTCTGTGTCATGGATCTGGTTCAAATATATGACATTAAACACAGTTTGCTTCTGAAACATCAATAAGGTGTTTGAGAAGTTTATGGTAAAAGAGCCACCTGTAAAGGAATTTGGCAGAGAAATAAGGCAAATTCTGAATTATTTTGGTAGCAGCTTTTATTACAGAATGTACCAGAGTACATATGTAAGTAAAACTTGTACACTGTAAACAGGAAGTGGGGTTGTTTGACACCTAAATGGTCACTCTGGTTTCCCAAGATTCTTAGTGTTGAACAGTCAACACAGATGTAAAAAAAATCTCTCTGGTGTTGTAAGCCAAAGTCACTGGAGGGACACTGGAATTTTATGATACATTTTGCTACAGCCAGGATAGTGCCAGCCATTAATGTTAAAAAAAACCAGAACATTTCATGTTGGCAGGGTTGGCATTTTGGATTTTTTTTTTCTGTGCAAGTGAGAATCCATCAAGTGAGCCTATTCACCCTTGTGCTGCAGACCTCAAAATAAAAACTCAACTTTGGGAAAGGAACAGTTGTTAGGATGAATTAATTTGAGGTATGCTTGAAAACAAGATCAAACGTGTTAAGAAATAGATATGACATTACAAAGTAGGGATATTTGACAGAAGAGTAGAAAACAGGCCTCCATAAATGTAAGTTTTAGTTTGTTTTGAAAGAAGCACCACCTAAATATCTGTGCAAAAAATTTGCATCTAAATCTATAGAGTCACCTATAAAGTCCACAACAAATGCATAGTCATAATATGTTATAAAATTTCTGGTCAAAAGAGTGCATTGTCCTATATGGAAGTGGCTGCAGAGACAGTGGCTCACCTCTGCCGGTACAGATTTTTACAAGCACGATGTGCAGGCTCTTGTTCATTACTGGTGAAAAAAGCATAGCTAATGGTGATGACTATGTTGAAAAATTGTGATTTGTAACTGAGAATTTGCTCATCAAGCATTATTGCACTCTCTGTATCTGCTGTAGTTTCCATAGAAATAAATAGGAGGCATTACTTTTGGAGCAACCTACGTGCTTTCTTTCTGTAGAAGTTTGTCTTCTCTTCAGGAACTCTACCAAGCTCTTGATGAGATATTGCTGTAAAATTTTCTATTTGTAGGCTAGGATACCTACGCTCAGGAAATACAGCTTTTTTCCCCTCAACTCTATCTCAACATTATGTAGAGTAGCAAGATTCTTTATCAACAGGAAAAACACATATAAGACATGTTTATCAATCACTCAGTTTTTAAAGTAAAAATACAACCATCCAGCATCTTCAGCTTTAAAAATCTCTTGCATCAGTCAACAGCATGTAGAGAAGCAATTAATGAGATAGAAGTACTTAAGGAACATAAAGATATTAGGAATTCAGTAAAGTGAAATTCTCACTTGAAAAAAAACCTAAGTCTCAAAAAATCACTGCTATCTAACCAGATATCTTCAAGGGATAAGAATTAGTGTCCTTGATACTGTCTTATTTGCATGAGAAGCAACAGCCTCTTTAAAAGTTATTACCTGCTAAGTGGAAAATCGCAGACCAGATGGAGCTAATTAATTTGCAATTAAAAAATTGCCACAGACCAAATAATATAATTAATTCTCCTGCAAGATGTGGTTATGCAAAAGATTGCTCTGCCAATTTTAAGGCATCCAAAACATTCGTAGCAGTTATATAAGCTGATGGATACTATGGTGCTGGATAAGCACCTACAAACTCAATGTGTAGCAAACTGGACAATAAACTTTCAAAAAGCTCGCATGCTTTGTCAGACTAAAGTTGACAGATTTCCCAAAAATCTGGCAGTTGTTTTTTATTTTATTTTATTTATTTAAGATGAAAATACAATTGGAAAGGTAAAAAAAAAAAAAAAAAAAAAAAAAAGGAAAAGCTACAAACCAAGTAATGGAATTATTCTTCCAGCTTGGAATGTCCACTTGTGCAAGTTATGTGGAGCTCAGGATCATACATGAGTCTGTGCTTCCATGTGAAACTCCTGCTGTTCTTGCTGTAGACATACATAGCGAACAGGTGATTAGAGGAAGAGATGCAACCTCTTGAAATTCATTAATGAATCTAGAGCTATTTTGAGATATTTTTCATGTGTATGTTTACATATATATATGTATGCATGAATGCATATGTGTAAATAAAAATTTCAGGACCTTGCTGTATAGTCATAAGTAAGATATTTGTGTCACTCCCATTTTTTCTCAGTTTGCTTTTTTTTTTTATGCAGAACAAAAATGAGCTATGTTTGTGAAGAGAGTTAAAATCATACTAGCTAAACACTATAGGACAGAAACAGGATTCAGGACTCTTAGGAGACTGCCTTCTGGGCACACGCAAGTCATGCTTGTCATGTCAGAGGTTTCTGGGCACTCCTAGCAACTGGGAAAAGCAAAACCTCTCTGATGACTGATCAGAATGCACCACATACAGAAAGTGCATCTAATAGAAGAAGGGAAACGTCATGAAATGCTTTTTTGGAAGCTCTGACTTGAGTTAATTAACTTCCTAACTGACTTAACTAAATCAGAAAAACTTCCTTTCTGACTAAAGTCCTTGCTTTTCCACAGAAATCAATGGGATCTGATATAACCTCTGGTTAAAATGAAGAATGGAAATGGGAAATAATGTGAATAGAAACGAAAACTGAAACAAAGTAACAGAAAACCACAAACACATGCGAAATCAGAAATTCCTGAACTGGGCAGTCTGAATTAGCAAAACTAGCAAAATGGCGGTCACGCCTATTCTTAAAGTAGTAAGAATTGTATCTTAGCAAAACACAAATTAATGGAGTTATAACCACACACATCTATTGTAATTTCTTGTATAAATTTTAATTCTTTCACAGTTACTTCAGTTGCTTCCCACTTCTGTGTTCTGGAAAATAGTACGGTGAGAGCCTTACTACTGCATAAATTCCTATGCAAGAAATTCTTTGAAACTCCAGCGTGTAACACTTCATGCTCCAATATTTGCAGTTTTGTACTTCTTTTTCATGGCACATGATGCCACATAATAGCCAGAAATTACTTGTTCTGCTTATTCATGGGTGTTGAATTCTGACTACTGAAAGGACTTCAGTGCCCTGCATCCTTTCTAGTGTTGCTCTTAAGAAAACAGTGAAGTTAACCTTCACCTTATTCTTCATTTTCTTTAGCACCCTCAGGAGTAAGTGCGTATGAGATTCTATCTCACTAAATCCTGACTGCAGGCTGTGGTCCAAAAACAATCTAAATCTTCTTAAGAATGCCTCGCAAAGGGCATTTTGCAAATGTGGAAAAAGACCTGATCCAAAGATTCATATGTATGATCATTAGTTTTTTAGAACTCTTCCTCCCAGAAAATGCCACAGTGGGATTTTTCAAACACTTTAGTTCATATAATATTGCTTACAGGGGACTGGGGAAAAATAACTAAGAGAGGATTTCACATATTAGGAACTACAGGATCTCAAAATCACTATAAAATCAGGCATCAGGATGTCTCACACTAAATTTCCAAAATGTGAAATGTTTACACTTACTAGCTGTTTTTGAAAATGTTGCTAAGTCTGAAGTTCTCTCCCCTCTGCCTGATCCTTTAATGAAACAATAGAGATAATATCTGGCTCACAGTGCTTCACTTGCATACACTCAATTGCAGTTTTAATGTTTAAGTAGATGGGGATCAGTTACAGTGTAAGAAGAAAAACTGTTTCATATTTGCTGAGTGCTCTTTATGGCTATTCAGAAGCATTTTTTACATGATGTTTTGGGGATATCAGATAGTCTAACAATTAATTTTCTTATTTAAAGAAAAATAAAGAAGACAATACCATAAAGCATATTTCTAAGTGCTATCCAGCGAATCCAAAGAATAATCTCTGATAGAAACAGGTGGTTATATATAAAAATAAATAAAAATATTGCCATTAATTTTAATAATGTACCCTCCTTCTCCCACTTCAAAGTTTTGTCTTTTTTTTCCATTTACCCTGTCAGCATATTCTGAAGTAGCATATCAAAAGTGGAATGAAATATACGCAGTAAACAAATATGAGTAGCACCTTTTACCTCAGTCTGCTCTCTTCCTTTACTTTAGCCCTATTCTGCAACACCTCTAATACTTTGAATTGACCTACATACTCAGAATTGTCTATAGTGATTATGTTTCTCCAGGTATGATTTAATAGATCATTAGTAATATTATGTACAGGACACACTTGTAATAATTCTGAGGACAAGCATGTGGGTCATAATCATTTCAGCTAAACTTCATACATGGGCCTATTCATTTTGAAACTGTGCACCACTGGCTCCAAAAACTGAAGTATATCCTTGGGAGAAAAAAGACATTGTTTCATTTGAAGAATAAAGTCATTCTGAATTTAGCTTGCTAAGACATGACAAGATCTAAGACAGCAAGTCATTATGAATTCAGGTCTGTTATAACACACCCATCTCTGACCTTCAAAAATTGCTTTCAGCAAGAAAAAGACAATATTCTGATCTGAGTCATTTTAGAAGATTTAACTGACAATTTGTCCTCTAACACATTATCCTCAGCTAACAGATCCATCAAGGAGGGTCTTTGAGTGAGCCCATCATCAAGGAGTTCAATGGTAGAGCAAACTGAATAGGCATCTCTACCAATCTTGATGTTTCAGGTCTCCAAAGCAAACACTTATCCAGCTCTCCAAAAGCTTTTAAGAGATGTTTGGACTATGTGTATTGTTTAAAAAATGATATATTTGTCACAACTAAGCCTTAAACTTTTTTTGCAAGATATCCACTCATGAGATTCTGCATCTTAGCCAGGTTCCCTTATTTCCTCTTTTCATCTTATAGCTGGCCACTTGCAAGCACTCTTTTGCTGGCAGCCAGTGATGTGGTGAAGATAGCTGACAGTTCTTTTGTACAAGACTTCCTAGCTGAAACAGCTTTAAATAGAAGGGAAAGAAATAAATGAATTATTTCAAGAAGTGGGAAGAGAAAATCCATTCCTGAGGTTCTCATTTATGATCTTCCTTTTCCAGCAATTGTAGCAATTTAATTTCATTAAATACAAGCCATGCAAGCTTACTCACAATTTTGATATGAAAAAATATCCTGGAAAGTCAGTGAAATAAATAGAATTACATCACAGAATCTGTGAAATACTGTTCAGAAAGGGCCTCTAGAGGTCAGTTCATCCACCAACAGCCCATTCCAGTAGGACTGCTGCCAACATAAGATCGGATCATCTTTCACAGGATCTTAATATCTGTGTTCCCACATCAGCAATAAATCAAAATGGAAGAAAGACAAGGGCTACAGGGATCAGAAGTCATTTATCTGCTCTTATTCATTCTCATTTGGTGCTGTGCACATATTTGTTTATTGCCGATTCAACTAAAATTTGTAGACAGAGATGTGTGCTGATATTCCTCAAGCAGGTGGAAGAAAAACTGGGATTATTGTTTCGGAGGCTGTCCAACCTTATATCCATAAGATGCAAATCATATAAATAGGTTATAAATCATAGAGATCTACAATGAAATTATCAGTCCGCCTTGTTTTTCCTACTATCAGAAGAGCGGATTGGACTTCTATGAGAATTGGATCTAGGGCAACTCAGGCTCCATGAATTCCAAATTTTCAGTGTGTGATGAAAGAGATGTCTTGCATCTTAAACATGTTTTTATTTCTTAAAAATCATGATTTGCTTTCATTTGTCCAAGATTGATCACTTCATTTATAAAATACATGTGTTCTCTGGCAGTCAGAATCCAGGCTACGGCTAGAGTATAAATACTGAGAAAAATGCAAAAAAAAAAATTCATAGGAAAAATAAGACTTGATGTACTGTTCCACTTGATGATCTGGGCCAATCTGGGTTTAAAACTGAGTTCTAGGTGTCCAGACATATTTATTTTTTAAATTAGTCTGGAATGTTTTGAAGATAAAGTATTTAACTTAAAGGTTAAATGCTAGTTTCTTTAACAGGAAAAACAGTCAAATTGGATTTCCATTTCAGAAATGGGCAAGAAGAAACACAGGACTAGAACTGCAGCTAAATAATAATGCATTTTTTTCTTGACTGCTGCTGATTTCCTTTGGGACTCACCTAGCCATGCTATAATGATGAAATTAATGTCCAGCTTGACTCTGTAAAAGGTCAGTTTGTCCAGACAAAGAACACTATAAAGTGAAGCTGTTCTAAATTCATTGTGGATCTTCCAGAGGCATTCACCCATAAGATTCAAGATCCTGAGTCAAAGGTCTGTAGCAAATCTGAGCTAAATATTTCCTCCTGTGTTTTGCAGGCTGTCACAGGCTTGCATCTCTGCAGTTGTTTTTTTTTTTTTACTGTTCAGAAACATTTCAACATCATCATGATTTACCACAGTTCAGCCACACCTTAGCATCACTCCTCTGTGAAAACATGAGTTACCTTGAGCTCCAGTAGGCTTGGCAAAGGGAACCAAAGCCTTCACAGGAGTTTAAATGTCATCTACACATAGCAGATTTTTAAACAAAGTCAAATTAATAGGTCATCTGGAGAGAGACACAGTTATTGAGAAAAAACACCATTTTGTCAGAGTCCTGGAATTCACAGAGCACAGTTGCTACAGCACTTTCCTAAATCTATTTGTTGAAGCGCCTGTGTCCTCTCCCTGATTCTCCCACGCTTTTCTTAAACAGTTGTCTCTCTGGTGATTCATCTGATCTGCAGCCCAAGGCCAGGAGATGTTTCATCATTTCTGGATAGGTGTTTACCTCAGGTAATTGCTTCATTCAGTTTGTGAACGGCAACTTGACTCTATGTGAAAGCAATAAATGAAGAACCCAAAAAGATATATTTTCACTCATTCCTTTTCTTAGTAGTTTGCTATGGGTAATGGGATTCTTTGATTATTTGTGTATATAAACTCAATCAGTCTTCAGGTATTGTGATTTGTGGAAAGGCTGAGCTTTTTTAGGGAGTGTGCATATGCAATATATTGGGTGAAGAGTAAATAAAAAAATATAACTCATCTGGTTATTAAAAAACTGCGCATTTGATCCAGGTGTACCATAACTTGCCCTAGTTTTAGGTATTTAACATGGGGATAATGTTTAAGTTACATGCACATGTAGTGTAAAATTCCTATGAAAATATGGACTTTTTTTTTTTGTAAATAAATAATATTGGATTGTTCAAATTAGTAAAAACTTTCAATATTTGACTAATACTCACTATTATATTTTGCAGTATTTTGTAACTTATTATAGAAGCCCTGTTAGAGAATGGCACATTGTTAGAGAAGAGGCTTTGAGTCTTTCCAGTTATTAAAGTGATTGTAATAATGGTAATTCTTTACTTGTGGGAATGTGCAGAGTGGACTTGATGACACTGCAAAGCCTAACTGACTGTTTTTTGGCATGTTGTTTTTTTGAATTGGGAGAAGGAGGAGAAAAAATTAATGTTGTACAATAATGTTATAATAAATGTTATATATATATAATATATAATTATATATATATATATAATGTTATAATAAATTATTTATCACCTGCTGCATACATAAAGGCTTTTTTCAACTCCACCTGGTTTTGCTCTGTAATAGTCATCAGCATCCAAGTCTACATTTTTTCTTGCAATATTAACATCCACAATCTTGCCAAGATGTTTTGAACAAGAAGCCAGAATAAATGTGCACTCTTGTACACACTAGGGATGGCACACTTTCAGATCACAGAGGCATTATCCCAAACATATGAATAGACTATATAAGCAGAACTTGAGGATTTAGCAAAACTGGAGAACTTGGCTGTAATTGATAATATGAATAAAAGGTTAAGTAAAGCCTTTCCAGTAATTTTTTTTCCCTACATAATTACCCAGTGAACTACATTTTGCAGGATGGAACGCTTTGAGCAAAACTTCTGAACTGCACCTGCAATTTTTCTTTTAATGGTAACCAGCATATTTACAGAAGCCACAGAAATACTACTTAAAGTCATGTTTTAAAATCCTCTTTTCTATTTGGAACCAGAAATATTTGCCAGGTATCCTAGAGTATGGAAAAAACACATCTACTGTTTGAGAGTAAGCTACATGAGTATTATTATAATAGTAGCAAATATTAGATATCTTTTTTTTCTCAGATTTTGCTTGGCAATAAGTGGAATCATTGGATAAATGGCCTTACTTCAAACAATCTCTGCTTACTGGTGAGAAATGTCTCCAAGTATAAGGTAGGGAACTGAGAACCACGTAAAAGAGAGATATCCTTATTTAGGTACAATGAGATTGAACCTAATCTTGTGAATAGCTGGGAAGGCAACATCCATAACAATAATAAGCATTTGAAATTCATAGAAAGCCAAAAAGTCCAAAAAGCATGGATAGAGAGTGTTTTATTTTCACTTATAAAATCATTGGAAGTTCTCATTATACTTTTCACTTTCTAGAAGTTATGAATTAGATGATCTCAAAAAGCACTACAATTCCTGATGAACTTAATTTCATAATGCTGAAGAAATAGAGAGCTTCTTTAGATTATATTTTCTAGGGCTCACTGGAAATAGGTAGCTCAACCAATCATAATACCCAGATCTCCTTCCCCTCTTATCTATGTTTCAGTCACTGAAAAATCTGTGTGAGTACTGTTGCCATCTCATTTTATTTTCTTAATTTTCTCCTCAATGACATAACTCTGATATTCTTAGCAATGCATCAAAAACTGTGACTAAAAAAAAAGCAACAATTAATTTACTGGAAAACCAAACTATTTCTCAGTTGGGTCTCATTCTTTCAAATATCATCAGAAAAAGTTTATGCTCTAATTAAAATATGAAACAATAAATTAAAATATAATTTTGACTTTCTTTCGTTGTTTGGGAAGACAAAAAATGATTTTCATTTTCTTGAAATTTGAGTGTTAGTGGATGTTGGGTAACTCTTCAGAATTTGATTGCTGGAGATCTCATGTAAAATGTTAACTAAGTCGGTCTTTCTTTTTCTTTCTTTCTTTCTTTTTTTTTTTTCCTTTCTTCTCCCCACTTCTACTATCAATCCCTTAAGGAAAATGTTCCTTCTTATCCTTCTTTTCTTTTTCATGGAGAGAAACAGTAGAAATCACATCTCTTTATTGCAGAAATAAATCTTCTTTAATGCTTTCGAAATTTCTCCTTTGTGTCTCGAATCAGCAGAATTTGAGAGCCATAATGAGAAATAGCAAGGTGTAGTTTAAAGAGAAACCCATCAGATGTAGAAACATGTGTTCCACTGTCAAAAGCTTTCCATTCCCTGAACTGCAGAATGGCGAATAAACCCTGCTAAATACTGAGTTGTAGTGTTGACTTTTGTGAACAATGAAGGAAGCACAAGTAAAGAAAATATATAGACAAATTAGGGAGATTTAAAGGAAGAGGGGAGCTGACTGTGCCTAAATAGAAAAGTTGACAGATAAAATTAGAAAAAAATAAATCTCTGATACAGGATCAAATAGTTTATTTTCTTTCAGGTAAATGAATAAAATTATGGAAATAAGTGAACCATGATATAATCTTTTCCTTTTTGAAGGTGGGATATTCATAACAGGTACAGTCAACTTGGTATGTGAACTACCTGACTAATTGCTAATACTCTATTGGTGGACTGGGGTAGGTGACAGATGTGATTGTATGATGTACTGTGTTATTTTCCTTAGCCTTTAATTCTTAAAAGATGGTGAAATTTGAAAAGACATGACCAAAACAATTTAAAAACCCTTTGAACACTTTATTTGGGACAAATTATTGCAAATATCTGTTAAAGTTGTGTAATTGGTGCAAAAATTCCAAGTCCAAAGTAAGTTCAAAAGGAGACATCTATTACTGCCAGGCCTAATGTCTAGAAGGAACAATTTTTTTCCAATGTGTTTCTCTCATGACTTTCTGCAGGTCATCCATATCACCTTGAATAAGAACTAAATGCCTAGGTTGCAAAATGTGTGTGGTTATTCACTTGAAAACTGAAAGGAAAATTAAAAACTAGTGTTACTTTGATAAGCTACATAGGGTAGCGTGAAACAGGCTTAAAAGATTGTTAATGCTCAAGAAGAGCAAATCTTTTTGCTCTGAAATCTGGGCAACTGCTATCTGTGTGTATTTCAAAGGTGTTTACTTTCTGGCAGATGCTAAATGATTGGTAGCAGTTTTTGGTGTCCACACCATACACTTGTCACACAAGAATCAGTCTTCAGTGCGAAAGAACTAAAATGATTATATAATAAATATAATCACTGACTGTCAGTAAAATCAACATTGCAATATTAACTTGAACCTAAGAGTTCAACATGAAGGAAAGAAATATTAGATATTTATAAAGAAATAACTCATCAGCAAACACAGTGAAGTGATGAAGTTTTTTTAAACTAAAATAGTCCCAGGGCAGTGGTGGACCTATACGAGACATTCACAGATAGCCGGGACAAAGTAGTAGATATAAAATTATAGCAAGCATTTCACAAGAAAAGGGGTAAGATGATTTGATCTACTTCTTGATTTTTCATTTCTACAAGTGCTTTTAAGATTCCCTGGAGCCTGAGCATACAAAAAATCACCTTGAACTGCACACATAGCATCCTGGTTGACTTCAATATTTCATATTAATGCTATCCCTAGCAGCTCCTTAGCTTCCCATTGTTCCTGAATTGTTGGCTTACAGTTTTCAACTGCTGCACATTTGATATTGCAATTGCTCTCCTACCCTTGTGACCTTGGCAGGTAATGAACAATTTTGAGGAGCTAATCAGGCTTTTACAGATTTCCACTGAACAAGTATCAGAGTGCACCTTGTCAGAGAATGCTAGGTGGGCAAATCTTACTATTTTATGATGTTATTTCTGTACTTGTTTTGACACAGACAAACCTTTGTCCACACAGCTGCTACAAGAACATACAAACAAAGTGATTTATGTTTAATTAAAATGCTTTCTAAAGCTTGACTGAGCAGAATTCTTTCAAAAATATTGCTCCCAAATAAGGGCTCTAGGGAAATATTCAGTAAATGAGATAAAACCAAAAAAAGCGTAACACAATTACTCAGCAAACCAAATTTAATAATTTATGCCATTCCTCCATGCCATTAGTTGAGTTGAGGAAGCAGAGATGGTGACATAGCATTTCACAAAAGCGTTCTAAAAATGTACACTTTGAGCTTTCAGGATATTTCAACTTTCTGTGTGTGTGGACAAAATCGGTGCATGGAGAATGTGTGCACACTCGTTCCAGAAGTTACCTTTTGATTTAGTAGCTGTTCAAGTTAACTCCCAGCTGTAACTGGTGTGAATCATTTGAGCTGTAATTTCTCCATGTTTTGTCCCAGTACACTCTTCAAAGTTCCTCTTTGTCCCACTTGGCTTACACTGAGTTGAAGAAAGCAACTGTTTTCCCATCTCCTAAGCCTTTATTTAAAAAATAAACCTTTATATAAAAGCTACACATTACTTTATCTGCTTTTTTTCTGTTCTTAAAATCTATAAGATCCACTCTGTCAGGTAATGAATCTTGCTAAACCCAGTCCCAATTTCTGTGTTTTAACTACTGAACAAGACTATTTGTATTTTCCCAACAAGTTGTGCTTTTCCCGACTGGCTCTACAGATCTGTCCTTATTTGGCTTGAGTGGAAGAAGCATGGTAGCTAGTTAAAGGTTTGAGATTACTCATCTACCAAGCATAATATTCTGATACTAGAATGAGACTTATTTTTTAACAGGTTTACAATTACTATTACAAGACATTTGTCTAAATGAGCTTCAATGTATTATTTACTTTCACTGCATTTTCTAAAAATAGAATGTTGGTGTCTTTCATTTTTCTTGTCATCTTTTCTTGTGTTATGGCTCTCTGAAATTGAAAGTGCAGTCTTCTATGAATTGCTGTACTTTATTATATTGCTGTGGTAGCATACCCCTGCAGTTCAGACTTTTATCTTGTTGTCTTTTACTGAGTTGTATATAATTGTTAGCAGAGCCAAATAAGAAATCTAAGTCAACTGAATGCAGTTTGACAAGAATAAAAATGAATAAGGAAAAACAGGGAGCAGAAGAGGACAAATATAAGGACCGATATGCTAAGGAATCGTAATATCACCATGTAGCGGTGATATGTAGGGATTCAGGCTTGCAATTTCTTATTTTGCCATTGATTTGCTGTATGAATTTCTTAAACTCCAAATGTGCATTGGTGAAAAAGAATACCAGATTTAGATTTTACTCATCTGCTTTTCAATAGGTATTTTAGTCAGCTATGTATTGCTTTCTCTGTCTTTAAATTAAAATGCAGGAGCAGAAAAGTTACATTTAATTTCCAAGAAGTTTGTAGAAGTGAATTCTTAAAATGCTGTTGGATATGGGGTTTTTTTGTTGTTGTCTGAGTAATTAAATATTATTTTTCACTGGGTCATTTGTACTTAATAAACTGTTTCTAATATTAATGTGTAGAAAATATTTATATTCAATAACACTTACTAAATTATTCATAGATACTATAAGCCAAACTGTGCATAATTGTTTCTTTTTTTTGTTTGTTTTCACTGCACACATGTAACTTTTCTTGAATTTGTCATCATCACCTTGGCTTTTCGCATTTATTTCAAAATGAGATCTTATTGCCGTGCAAACTCAGTGAATAAGCTGGGAAAGACCTCAACTGATATTTACAATTGTCACAAGCAACCTTGCAAATAAACATCTGATAGAAGAAGTGTTAGCCAGAAAGAAGACTGGAAAGTGAAGGATGAAAAAGTTCCTGTTCTGACAGCGGAGGAACACATAAATCAGAACCTTGGCGTACTTTTCCTCAGGTCTAGTGCATAGCACCATCTAGTGGCACTGAATATAATACAGAAAATGACACCTAACTAATATAATTTGCTTTGATGCTTGGAACTGAAAATCCACAAATAAACATGCACAAGAAGTAATATCAGTAATAAAACATCTCCTGTACTGTTGTAATCCATCAGAACTATGTATGAGATTGCAAATGGTTGTGGTCTTGGCTAGTATGGAAGTGCCCTGCTAGAACACAAGGTGATGAAAGCAGGAGACTTTATAATCCCATTCTTCTCTCTTCTTGGTGTAGACAGTAGTGTTTAATCTACAGAGCATTAGAACTTCTACCTTTAATAAAAAGAACTGCAAACACATTTGAAATTAGCTCTAATATTGTGCTAGAAAAAAAAAAAAAGACTTTTCATCTACCTCAGAAGAGTTCTTTTTCAAAACCATTTCTGTGGTATTTAATGGTAGATCTTTCTGCTGTAGTATAAGGCAGTAAGTAAAAATGATGTTTTAACCTGAGGTCTGTGATTGTGAAATTGAAGACTTGAGATAATCAACAACCCTTTAGAATCTGGTTAACCAAAGCTACGTACCTGGCCGTAATTTAAGCATGTTAACTTCGTGGATCTTTAAATTATTTCTTGATCAGGAAGGCTGTTGACCAAAGTCTGATCTTAAATTCATCAGTGCAAAAATAATCCCATTGGACCATGAATTGTATATGTGTACATACAAGTGTCATAGAACAGAAGATGTGAACAGAGAAAGATTCATAGACTGGATGCTGCAGCTTTTTTTTTTTCATTCAAATGATAAATTATAATTTATTTTTGTTAGTTCACACTATATTGCACACTGCTCATCCCTCATTCAGGAGAGCTGCATAGAAAATTGACTGGAGGCACTGCTCCACTGGTCAGTTATGTTTTCCATGAAGTCAATAAACATGAGCCAGATTGGCAGGTGAAATTCATGTTAACTGGTCAAGACATATTGATAAATAACAATACAGCATGAAGGCAGGCACAATAACTCTGCACAATAACTAGGAAGCAGAAAATAGAGTTGAGGGAAACATGCAAAAATAAAATGAAGATCAGGTGCCCTCTGTTGTACCTATGTGCATGTCTGTCAACCTGTTAAATATTACTAGATTGTTCATAAAATTTCAACAAGCTGAGCACCTCCTCCATAACAGAGTACAGTTTCACAAGTGACATTTTTATTAATGACCTTGCTCAATCAAATGAACAAAACATCAANCCCCTCCCCCCCGTGCAAATCCTACCTACAACTGTTTTCCTGTGAGAATCATATGTTATGGATGGACATGCCAGCCTTTATTGGCTCATCAATGGCCAATACCCTTGGGGAGATAATGGCATCCAGAAAAAAAGACAAATGCTACTCTAAGATCAGTGCATTCCTAAGAATTAGAAATCAGGCAAAGGTGAGAGGAGACCTGCATGGATGAGCAAGGGGCTTATGAAAAACTCAAATGGAAGAAAGTCGATGGAATGTGGAAAAGGGGTCTGGTCATGTGGGAGGAATATAGGAATGCTGCCAGCACATACAGTGATGTGAAAAGGAAGGCTAAGACCCACTTGGAATTAAATCTGGTGAGAGAGGTCAAGAACAACAAAAACGTACTTCAATAGCAAAAGGAAGATTAGGGAAAACATAGGTCCACTGTTGAATGAGGTGGGTGACCTGGTAACAGGACACCGAGAAGGTGGAGTTACTGAATGCTTTCTTTGCTTCAGTCTTTACTGCTAAGACTGCCCCTCAGGAATCCCAGGCTCTAGAGATAAGAGAGAGAGTCTAGGAAAGGAAGACAAAGGAAGACTTCCCTGTGATCAAGGAGAGATTGTCTAGGTAAACCTGATACACACAAATCCATGGACCCTGATGCACCCACGAGTGCTGAAACAGCTGGCAGAAATGTTTGCCAAGCCAATCTCTGTCATCTGTGAAAGGTCATGGAGAACAGGAGACATGCCTGAAAACTGGAGGAAAGCCAGTGTCATTCCAGCTTCATAAAGTGAGGCCACATCTGGAGTACTGTGTCCAGTTCTGGGCTCCTCAGTTCAAAAAATACAAGAAGCTTCTAGAGAGAGCCCAGTGGAAGGCCATAAAGATAATTAGGGGCCTGGACAAGAGTTGGAACTGCTAGGCCTGAGGAAGAGAAGACTGATGAGGGATCTTATCAGTGCTTATAAACATCTAATGGATGGGGTCAGGCTCTTTTCAGCAACGCTCAGCTGAACAATGGGCAGTGGGCACAAACTAAGACATAGGAAATTCCATACAAACATGAAAAAAAACCACTTTACTTTCAAGGTGACAGAACTCTGGAGCAAGCTGGGCAGGGTAAAGTGTCCTCTGGAGATATTCAAAACCTATCTATCTGGATGCTTTCCTGTGTAACCTACTGTAGGAAACCTGCTTTAGCAGGGAGTTGGACTCAATGATCTCCAGAGGTCCCTTCCAATCCTACAATTCTTAAATAAGTCTGTAATCAGGAATGACTGAATGGATTTCAGTGTCCTGTTAGACAGGAGGTCCAACTTAGATGATAAAATCATATTCTATTGACACTGAGATCAATAAAAATTTTGTAAGTTTAAGCCCTATGCATCATAAAGAAAACTAATCAAGCAAATCTGGTTTCTCTCTGTTACAACTAATATTCATACTGATAAAAAACATCAGAATAATGCAGTGCAAGAAGAAAGATTCCCTTTTACTGGCTCTTCTCCTGTCTGTCTCCATCTTATCACAACTCTGGAGCTTGTCATAATGTACATTTTCCATTAGATATAGCAGTTCTGGATTTGTCCTGGAAATAGTCGTTACAGACAAACCTAATGCAAACCTAATGCACTGGAATTAAGTGCAATGTTTCCAGTTAATAGAACCACGCTTAATGGGCATTCCTCCTTAGCTTACAGCTATAACCTGGCAAGACGGAGGGAAAAGATGCTGAGCACTTAAATTCTTGCTTGCAACTGTAATATTTGTTTCTGATAATATTGTTTTGTTTCAGTCTGCATCGTTACACAAAGCACTAGGAAATGCACTACTTTTTTGCGCCAGAAGCAAAGCGATTGCTGTCCGCTTCTGACTCATTTGTAGAATACTGGTCTATTGGATAACTCTATTTGAAGTACGAAAGAACTCTCTGTATTATAAATGGCTATCTATGATCTCCTTCCCCTCCTTTTTGTCTTGTGCCTTTAGCAACAGTATAAGAAGTTACACATGATAACGCAAGTTTGGGAGTGTTTGCAGGGATGCAACGTACAGCTGCAAATGTACAATCTTTTCTGTTTAAGAGATACAGAAACCTATCAGTGACGTCTACATATAGTTATAGAGGGAGAAAAAAAGCATTCATAATTTCGTTTCTCAGAAGAGAGGGGAGAAAGGTGACAAAGATAATCAAATAAATAAGGATTAGCCAATACTAGCATTCTTAATAAAAACACAGAGATTTACCAGAGATTTAAACCCTTTCTTTTTTAAATATATAATAGTTATTGAAGTTGAGCTATTGTAAAACATACTTCACAGAATGGATGAATGACTACAGCGGCAAAATGAAAAATATGTTAGTGTACAACCTGGAATGGCTGGATGCTCTTATGGGGCAGATCTTGTTACCCAGCATTTCAGTGGTTATCTCTAATACTAGTCTTTATCATGAAAATCAAGATCTGTTTCCAGCCTATTTGTCCTGACGGCCAATTAGTTATTCTTCACTGATTTCTTGTGTGAACTGTTTTACTCTGTTCTAGGCAGTAAAAATATATAGAAAGATTACATTCACATGCTACTGTGCATGTGCTTCATACAAATCTATCTTAGTGTCTTTTTACTTACTTGAAATAAATTCATCTTTTTTAGACTTAGTTTAGCACACCTAACTCAGATGGTCAAGGCCAGTTAAGGACAGTTTGTATATGTTTCATGATTATTTTGGGGTGTAGGCATGCCTCTAATAACTGCACTAACTCTTTAACATAGGTAAACATTGATCATCCTTAAAAAAAAACATGGAAGTGTTAAATACAAAATAATGAACTTCCCATTTACTGTCTCACACCTTTCTTAAGCATTCATACAAATTAAAGGCAAGGTATATGACTAGTTCTGATTTTGATGAGTACCTCCTTTGCTTTTAACCCCAGCTACATGCTACAAAAGGAGTCATCCAACAAATTCAAATAAAGATTTTGCATTAGCTGCAAAAATTATTCAAACAAATATGGTGGCAGTAAAAATACTTTATCATTTGTCAGGGCAACAAGGCTGTAATTACTGAGCAGCTGCCAAAGACAAAATCTACTTTTTACTAACAGATGATTTCTAGTTTCCAGGCCTATAAGAATCTTGACAGTTTATATTTGATTTTAAATCATAATATCAGAAAATATCCCTAAGAACTGCAGGTGAAACTCTCCTTATCAATAGCCTATTTTATATAATGCATTAGGACGATATCCACATCCAGATACAGGTCTGGTTATTAAATGCTTGAAAACCCTGGCTAATCACGAAGGATCAGTTCGAATTAAATGTTTTCCCTGCATTTAGCAGTGACTTTAGTCAATCCCAACAACCAAATGCTATCACGATGAACCCAAATTTATAACATTTTTGCCTAAGTGTAATTTGAGGAAAAGCGGTGGTCTCATGTTTCTTCAGTTTCTGTAACAACCAGGGCAGTTTGGGAATTTCAGAACCACCCTGGGACTGAAGAGTTGTGTGGTATTCCACCATCCCACTACTTTATCTTGAGCCAGAAACAGTAATCTGTGGGAAGTTTTACAGTGTTTTTCTTTTGCCTACCTTTCTTTTCTCCAACTCATTATCTTTGCAGTTGGCTACAGTTTTGCAGTGCCATTTTCAGTTAGTGGCATTTAAGATTTTTTCACCTTTTGGGAGCTTTATTGCCAAATTAATATAGCCTTACAGTGTGTTAGTACATTCTGGAATTTTACCACAGGTATTTAAAAAGAACTCAGGTTAGTTTTATATAAAATTTAATGATTCATACAGAGTATGAATCAGACGTATGCACTAAGTGTGTGTATAAAAATAGCTGGATAGCTGATTAACAGAACTTTTTGAATGTGACTATTTTGGCTTTGGAGAGATTCTTTGCTTTTCTGGTTGTTGTCTAACTAGTTGCACCTACAACGAGAACAGGGATAACCCTGTTTTGTCAGAAACTTAATTATTTTCTCATCCACACTTGTTTTTTAAACTTACAGGAGCATGGTATTGTGGGTAGTGCAGCTGTCACCGTTATCACTGAAGCTCTGAATACACTAGTCCCGATTTCCATTGTATTGCAATTAATCTTCTGCTTTGCACTAATGGATGAACAAGCATATTTACTGCGGCATAAAATCCTAATTATTTCCTGAACAGATGCATAAAGGGAATTTAAATTAATGGCAAGTGAAAACTGTGATAAATGTAGATTATATCTTTAAATACTAACTTTCTGCATTGCAGACTTTTTTTTTTCTTTTTTTTGTTCTTTTTTTTTTTTTTTTTTTCCATATGCAGTTTCTAAAACTCCACAGGAAGTATTTTCCCCTTGTAATGAAGATGTCACACATAGAGATTATCCAGGCACCCACTAACTCTTCCTCAAAACACCCCTTCCAAGCATATATGACCGAGTTCTCTTGCATTCATCCAGACTGCAGTCCCTGTTTCTCCTTCCATCCCAGCTGTGCTGCTTTATATTCGTGCAGACCTCAAGAAAGATGTCTTCATCCTCCTCTCATTAAACTAGCTTAAAATTTGATTTACATAGAAAAGTATGGATTTGTATTTGTTACTTAGTCTTTTAGGTTTTGAGCATTGTATATGGCAGCTGGACCTTTTTTTTTCTCAAGCTCTTGGAAAACATAAGGGACACAGCTGAAAACACAGCAAGTGTATTTACCCTAGTCCAGCAATTAGAAATTTAGGGGAAAAAAAAACAGATGTTGCAAGCTAACAGTGACCATTGTAAAAAGTCTTCTGGTGATTTCAGGGATTGATAAGCTTTTAGGTTATTCAAAATATGTTTTTGGTTGTCATGCAGAATTATAACAACTTATAATAAAAATTTGCAGTAGTTGCAAATGCATTGAAAATGATTTTTTTACAAAGTACATAAGACTTCTGGAAGACCATCATGCTAGTGATGTGAACTTTAACTGTATAGTGCATAATATTTGCCATGTACCCAGGAGAGGCTGAACTTACATTTCATCTGCAGTGATTTCAGGGAGCGTTGCTACATGACTCATGACTTGCAATTCAGTTTCTGAACACAGATGTGTTCTGGGATCTGGACAAAGAGAGAATATCTTCTGCTTGTCAGATCCATCAAAGTCTGACCTGATATGATGAAACACCTCTTATTTGCATATCCAGTGAGTTCTGAATTCTTTTAAAGACAAACAAATATATTTAAATATACTTTATTTTAGCAAAAAAAAAAAAAAAAAAACCACAAAAAAAACCACAAGCAAAAACAACAACAACAACAAAACAACAAAATCCTGCTACAGAATGTATTTTGCAAGCTATTTCTCTTGACAAAACAAGAGGAGTACCTATTCTCTACATCTGTACTAACACTCATAAAAATATTTTGTGTGTTTGTCTGAGAGAGAGCAAATTTCTAGAGAACTTTCTAATTTTTCATAGCCTCTGTTCAGATTTTTGTCTGCAGTTATTCTCATCTTCTTTCACTCAGCATAAAGCAGCCTTTGAGATATCCATGACCCCAGAGCTTTACTTAAATTTCCTTCCCCCCCCCCCTCCTACCAGATCTGGTAGTGTTTTCCTCTCTCTCAGCTCCCCTTGTCCTGTTGATACTGCATTTCCATGTCATCTTTGTCACTTCCTGGCTTTTCTGTCTTCTCCCTCTGGCCACATTTCTGCTCTTTCTTGCACACTGCTGTTACCAGCTCCTGACAGCTTCCTTCTCAAGTGTGCATTAGATTTAGATATCAGTATAATGACACAGCCGGGACTTTAAAAGTGCTGCAAATTAGATTTGGAGGAATATATTAAAATGAGCTCTCTTTCACTCCATACCAAGGGGAAAATTAGGAGAAACTAGGACAACCAAGCATTTGCCAGTCTCTGGAAATAAACAATGCATACTGCAGAATAAAAGCGCAGCCTAATACAAAAGAAAATGATCTTTTTGCTAGTAGAATGAGTAAGATTAAAAACTAGGTTTTAATCAGAATATATTTACTTGTCATAGAACCTTGTTAGAGACATTCAGGCTGTTACCTGTTAGCAGTTAGCTTCTGCCCTTAGGTACGAAGGTGTATATACTTGTAAATTTTTATCATGTTCTCAGTTCTCATTATTCATGTAAACGTATAATTCTTTTTAGTTCAATTTAAGCTCTTAACCTCAATTATATCCTGTGGCAGCAAGTTCCACAGGTTAATTACATATCATGTTTAAAAATTTCCCATTTCATCAGCTTTATATTTATCTCTTATCTTTTCTTTATAACCCTATTACAATTTATGTAACTTCCTAGAAATTACCATTCACTCCAACAGATTTTTTTTTTTTTTTTTCCCCTATCTCAAGAGCAAAGCAGCTCTAAAATTCTTACAATATGTGAGACCAATGACAAAATTTTTATTTTGACCTCAGGATCACCTATCAAAATACCTTTCAACATTTCAATTTGAACGAATCTGGAATTTGAGTGTGAAATAAAATGTAATTTCTAAGCCAGACACTACTGTGCTTGTCAACAAATGGAATCGTGCTAATTCTTTTTTTTTTTTTATGACTGAAACCACAAATTGTGAGTAACATTACAAAACATAATATACTCTCTAAAACTGAAAAGGAAAGAAAGATGAGGATGGGTTGCTCTTGCAGCCTTTCTTGCTGGTGGCATTTGATTTGGAGCTATGGGAGAAATCAACCTGGAATCACTAGCTCTTCACTTCTGTGGTTAACAGTTCAAAGGAGAGTTTCAGTTCAGTTCTTCAACCTTGTCAGTTATACGCTTACACAAATATACAAAAATAAATCTTTAAAAATGTTTAGCTGAGAGTCAAGGTTTATTAATCTATTTTTATGGCATAAGCTCAATGGACTGAGTTTTATGGAAACGGCAGAAAAAATAGAAATGGATAGAAAGGTTCATTTCTAATGCATGTTTCTGTGCAGCTATTTCCAATCTCTGTGTCCTATGCACAGGATCACACAAAAATTCTGAACAACTGCTAGCGATTCTGAGATGTGACGACCTTCTTTCTTCTGCCTCTATTTTGTATAATTATAAATGAATTCTGGAATGTCATCAACCCCATAGCTCATGGTTATTTCAGCTCAAATCCTCAAAGAATAAGTATTACGCCTCTTGGAATAGTGCTTAATTACGAATGCTTCACTAAATCTCACTTGGTAAAATAATGGGAAGTTTAATGCATCTCATTTGGCAAAATTCACTATAAACTTAGAATTTAAGCCTGGCCTATGTAGAAGTTCAAGATATTTCTTAAAAACAGAGTAGTACCTGTAGATCTATGTTAGATTTGTGGAACTCTAGGCATAGGGAAGTCATCTGTCCTCCCCATAGTCAGGCTCAAAGCTGATGACTGACCTGGGAACAGAGCCAACTTTTCTGTTGTGTGATTCCTGTGACAAGCATAGTGCCTGCTTTCCTTGTGTCTTCTGTAGGGCTCTCAGGCTTTCAGTGTTAAATTGGATTAGACCTTTAAGAATGCAATTATACCAAGAACAGAGAGTTGAAAATATTTGATACTGAGAGTTATTCTCTCTCCCTGTAATCTTTTTCAAATTACTAATTGTAAAGAACAGTATTCTGTAGGAATCAGTTTCAGTTTGAAATAAATCTATCCTTTCAAAAATTGTTTTCTTTCTGCTACTACCAAAAAAGAGGATACAAAAAGATTAGAATCAAACAATTTCCCCTATGAAGATGTCTTTTTCACTTTTCCTTAAGTGAAAAAAAAAAAAAGAAAAAGAAAGCAACTGAATTGATGTATTCATGTTAAAGACTTTCTTTTTTTTTTTTTTTTTAGCAAAAACTCATTTTCTAGAAGAAAAATAAAACAGTTTCACCAATTCTAATCAAGATCTTGTGTTTGAGATGGATAGAAAATTCAATAATTCATGAGGTAAAATAAGATCCAGTTAATTCTAGCTTTGTGGTTTTGCCCTTCAAATCTAACAGGAGAGAACTTGTTCAGTCACAAAGTCAGAGCACACTTAAAGGTTATCTAGTAAATATGTACAGAGATAAGAAGTAGCTGTTTTGTATGGGCTTGTTTTCTGACCATAAATATACTTGAGCACTACTAACCAGTAGGCTGGGCGGTTGCTAGTTACAGCTGGGCACTAATGGGCTCTACAGAGTTGGGTTGTCAAAAAGATCTCATTTCAGATGGTGATTTTTACACAGTATTCAGGTTGTGCTACATGACAGTGTGGAAGGGAAAGTCATCAAATACGAAGTATTCATTTCTTACTATAACTGAGCTAGAGTGCCAGCAAGTTATGAATAGAGAATATTACCACATATAAAATTTTTCTTTCTGGTAAGTGAAGGTTTGCCATGGCCCACTGTGGATACCTCCACATCAAGGGGCATTATGGCACAGGTTGGAGTGCTGAGCCCTTGATCAGCCACATCTGAAGCTATAGTTCCTTGCTAGAGCACGCAAACACTTTTTTTTTCTTCTCCAAATGCCTCATTTCCCTTTGTGCAAAAATGATTTATTTGGGAGAAGAGGCAAATCTGTTCTAGTTCCAGTTCGGTTTTTGGTGGCGCTACATTATGGCTTTGGAAGAAGGATGGGCTACTGCAAATTGTCCATTGGTTTAGATAGACCATATTATTCTAATCAAATAACACATGGATGATTTTAAACGCCTCCTGATAGAGGTGGAGGAAAAATCCCTGGTAAGGGGTATTTTTTGGTGGTAACTTTACTACAGGCAATTTCAGAATTTGTCACAAAAACTTACTGTGAAAAACTCTAGGAGGAGAGAACAGAAGCCAGTGCAAAAACTGCAGAAGAAACTTCGTAGCTCCAACTTTCACTTTGTCTGGCCAGCTGAGCATCAATTTTCATGGCTCCTGCTGTCTACTTTTTCTAACAAACATGAATATATGTAAAAGCAGAATTTCATAACTGAAGACCCACTGAAAGAGACAGGCTCTAAGTCATTTAGTATCTTGTGAAACAGCTCTGCTCTCTCAGAGACAGATGGTAGAAACACTATGTACTGTGTCCTGTATTAGCCTTGTCTTTTGTATTTATCTGACCTGTGATGACAGCTAAGAAAATAAGTCATTCATGTCAAAAGATGACTGAACTTGACAAGCAGAATCTGTAGGTTATTAATAATTAAAAATTATTTCCATATTCTTGTACTGATGGAATATTTAATCATTTGTTCAGTGATACCAATGTCTCATTTATTATTCATTAAAGATAAATACCATGTTCTGCTTCTGGATTGAAATGTGTTACACCAAGATTATTAAGAGCATCTAGACTTGATTTATTATTTAGAAATCGATTAAACTTTTGTAAAGAATTTAATGATTTTTTAAGTTAACAGTAAGTTTTACTTAAAGATTTTTTTACGTGAGCAAATGCAGTTTTTGAGGAAAAAAAAAAAGTTCTCAGACCTAGGTTTAACAATTAAATTAAGCTCATTTTGGAGAGAAGCACGTCGCTAGCACCAGGCCTGACTCACACGTCCAAATGACCTTCTTACATTTAAATTGTGAAACTACATCAGTTCGTGCTGTGCTGTTTCAACATAACCTTGCCACTGCTTAATTCAGTCCTCTGATGAATCAGCAGGATCACCCATTCATCCCTCCAATTTTTTACCCCCTTCATGTTGGGTTACTTGACTCTTTTGAAGGGACTCATGTATGATTTAAGGAGGCTGTGCTGTATCTTTTCTTCTTCTTAGTCTGTATTCTGAATAAAGCCAAAGATCAGGAAAGGAGAGATGCATCTCTTCACATCTTGACAGTGGTAACTAACCACCTGGAGAGTATAAGGAGACAAAATACTTTCTTTTTCTCTGCAAGTGGACAGTCAGCCTAACAGCAAAAGGTCTGCCAGCAGTCTTTAAAAGTGTTTTTAAGTTCACTGGCAGGGAAAAACTACCGAGTGAAACGAGAGAGATTTTTGAAAATGAAAGGTCTTTGATTTTTATTTCTCCCTAATTGCTAGGGCAAACCTGGAGGCCTGCTGCCCAGGTCAAGGAGTTAAATTTACTGGAATTAGTGAACTGATCAGTAGTGACTATTTATAACTTCAGATTAGAGATCTCTAGTAAGACGAAGTTTTTGGAAAAATAGAACTTTCAATTTATTAGTTGTTAATAAATAAGCAAAAATAGCATGAAATAATTGAGGAAAAATTGAAGATTTTTCTGTACTATTATATTGTTAAGCTTATAATTGAAGGTTTTGATCTCTTTCCCTTTCTTCAAATAATGCAGAACTCCTCAACCTCTCTAAAAGAAACTTTTCTGGCCATTTTTCCATCAAGCGTAGGGAGCAGCTTGAAAGAATTCAGATACCTATAAACACACACTGGAAGGACTTACAGGCCGCAAGAGTCACTAATGATTTCATTCTGCCTCCATTAAAGCATAATCCTGAAGGACCTTTGTTTCCCCATACTTCTCTGTCAAACGCATGCCAATATTGATGTTGTACAACCTACAAGAAAAGGGGTCACACATGACACACCATGGATGTCCTCTTCTGTTGCACTAACAGAGAAGATAAAATAGTGTGGAGGAGAAAGTATTTAGTAAAATTCAGAGATATTTGCTCCATTTCAGGCTCATCTACATTCAAAGGGAGTTGGGAGAACGTGGGTAGATTTCTTCCTTCTTTCCTTTTTTTTCCTGGTGTACACACTGATGAGAAAGAACGCTGACATGCAAATTTTTCGTTCATGCATTTTTGGGACAAGGAGAATATTTTTTGCACATTTAAACCATAATATATTCATATATATAATAAATTCATAAATAGCACAAGTAAATGACAAGCAGGTCAAGCAGCAAGTTTTAGAGTAACTGTTGGAAAGCAGTCCCCAGCAGTCATTCAAGAGGGCAAGGGGCTCCTAATGCCCAATGCAGAGGCAGTAGCAGTCAGTACTGTACAGAGCAGCTGTCAGCAGTGGTGGGGCCGCTTTGCTGTGGAAAGACATGGTGGAAAAGGGAAACTTGATGGGAAAGGGAGCTTTCTTGTAGAAAAAAAATGTAGCCTTCAGCTGCATCCTCACAAACTAGATAATTAACATTGAGTGCCCTGCTGTGGGAAGGAGTACCACCTTCTCATCTGTCATACATCAGACAAGTGAAAACAACTCCTACTCCATAGGTGCCCACGAAGACTTGTCACAGTGAGAGCATTTCCTCATTAAAAGTGAAGGGTCGAGACAGAATGTAAATACCACCAATTTTGTATAGTTTTACCTGGTATTGGCTTAAATGAATCAGAGCCCTGCTTTCTTTAAATTCGGATTGCTGGAAAGGAAGGCTTTCAAGGCTGAAAAATGCTGCTTGACATAGCTGAGACACAGCTTGAAAATGGGACTGGACAGAGAGGGTGAAACTCAGTAAGAAATCTGATTCAGTGTTGAGCAGAGGATGAAAGTACTGGGCTGGGGATGTCTGCTACAAAGATAAATTTGCTAATTGTTATAAATGCAAAATATCTCTCAGCATATTTCTAAACACATTGTAATTAAGATTACATTATATATGCCACTTCTTTATAATTAACTTCTTAATGTTATAATTATAGAATCCAGAAGAAAATTAAATTGAGTGATTACAATATAATTAACATAAGTAATCACATTAGAAAGGCGCTTGAATTCTTCAGGAATAAATCTTGGTTTTAGGTAAAGATTTTCTAAACTCTTTTTTAACTTGCTTTTGTACCAAATAAAATGTATATCTATGTTAACTCTTTAATGACAAAAAGATTTCTGGGTTCTAACATCATTTGAAGTGTTCCCAATGTATATCAAAAAGAGTCACTGCAAAGACAGAACTTTGACACCTTAAAGTATAACTTTTAAGTCATTTTTAGTGAAGAAGATATAACCAGCTAGGAAGAAGGAAAAAAAAGTAATATAAATAAATCTTTGGAAATGTGAAGTGGACTGCGTGCTGTGGAAAATTCTGGTAACTTGAAAGCTTTGCATTTAAAGAAACCCAGCTTAAAAATGAATTGCATCAAGAGAAACACTTTCATCTGAAAATGACTTTGCTGGGTCTATTTATGGCAGACTTCATGGATCAGAATCATTGAAAATATAGTTAAAGAGACTTTCAGTCTAGGACCTGAAACTTACTTGAGAACTCTTCTAGCTGAATTTTTTTTTTTAGAAATATGTGCTTTGTGCCAGTTTTCAACTTGTCAGATCATGGGTAAGAAAAATAGAGCTTTATGGTTTTGTATTGTTTGGCATTTACATATGTTGTGAAGAGTTTAGTTGCATTAATAACAACAACAATGAACACCCCAAAAAACATTTTTTGATGAAAGATGATGAAAGAATGAAATGCTCTGTTTTCACTTTGAATACAGCTGAACCTAACATACTAGAGTTTACATGTGCATCTCAAAATCTGTGATATGCTCAGAATCTGCAATATGAATTTAAGTCTGGTGGCAAATATTTGTGCTGGCCTCACCTACATCTGTAAAACGCTAGTTCTGGGCAGTGTTTACATGCCTCACTTGCCCTACTGTGTCTAGGAAACATTTTTGATGGGTTGGAATCTTCATTTTATTAATCAATCTGCAGAACTAACACCTTATTTATGATTTTTAAAAAAATAATAATTTGAATTATCTCTCTTGAATGATCTTACACTTTGTTACAGAGTAGAAAATTATTGGAATAGTTTAAGTATACTTAAAATATTTCAATATAATTCAAGGAATTTAGAAGGCTGCATTGGAATCACAGAATGTCTTGGGCTGGAAGGGAACTTAAGGATCATTGATGAAATAATGCATTGTCTTTTTCTCCACAATTTCTGTATAATATCTTACTCAAAGACATAGTATGGGAAATTGTGTGATATAACTGGGTTTCTTCCCCATCTTTATTTTAGTTGTAAAAAGCATCTTCCATTAACTGTATGGTATATCCAGTTTGGGGACTTCGCATTTTTCTTGCCTGTATCTGTATTGATCCCTGTGCAGTTCGAAGTTCTAGAAACAATAGTGATAAATTCCATGAGGAAAGTACTGGAGTCTGCCAACAGTTATCTCCTAGGGAAGAAAGATAAACAAGCAGCAGTAAGAGCAAGTTTTGAGGTCTTGATATTTGGTGGGTTTCTTTTTAAACTTGACTTTCCTGGCAAGCAAAATACTGTAGATTGTACTATACAATGATGTTTAGACTGAAGGAAACAGAGATTGTTGCTGGTTTAAACCATTATAATTTTTTATTTTTATTTATTATTTATTTTTCCCAGCTCTGATGCAGGGATTTTATTCTCTGAAAGGGTAGGGAGACAGTCATTTGGACAATCAGTTTGTTTAAACGCACCAAATGTTTTATACCTACAGGTGTTTTAAAGTGCTACCATCATGTAAGTCATCATTTGTCTTGGCCATGTAATAGATGTGAAAAATACTCTGCAGGGAGTCTTCTTTCTGGCAGATAATGGACAAAGCAGCCCACAGTCCTGGTTCTTGTTTGTTTGAATTGTGTCCGTATCTGTAAGAAGCCAAAAGACAATAGAGCATGTGGAGTTTCACAATTCTGCCTAAGGCAAGCTTTCTATTTATTTAAGTGCCATAGTTTATCAGAAATTCTTGACCACAGTGTGAAAAGGTCAGATAGCAATCATTTGAAGGCAGGAGAATGAAGACCTTTCAGATATGTATTTTGAAAAAAATTATAATAAGATTTTTTCCCCTTTTCTAAATCTTATCATGCACCGTTATGCTGCAGCCAAATCACTGGGAGACTATTTTTCTCTGGGGAATAATCAGCTTACAAACCTTTCTGTCTCTAAGACCAAAGGCTTAACTAGGAAAGAGATCATCACACATACATATATAATTTCTGACATCTGAACTGGATTTGCGTTTTAATATTTAAAGGCCTTATGGTTTGTGTAATTCACAGCTTTGATCATTGCCAAGAGGACTGGACATGTGCTGAGAAACAAGAGCAATGAGTTTCACTTACCTGCCCTTACCATTGACTTGCTCTGTGACCTTACATTTAACATGGAGGCTAGAATTTTCAGAATTATTCCCCTATTGCTATTACTTGAAACTCAGCATGCTCTACTGAAGGTATGTTTTAAAATCAAATATTCATTGGCTGGTAGGCTTGATTATCCTGTATCTCATGTGATTGCCTGACATATAGGAGATGACTAAGGCACTCCCTGATTCTTCTGTGCCAGTAGACCAGTCCCAGTAGAAAACATGCCTACTGAACAAGTCTAAATGAAATCTGCATCAGCTTGCTAACGAAAGCATTTAGGCACGACTCAGGTTCAAATGTTAAAATTCTCAGATTTGTGATAATGCCGAAATGTTTCCAGGGAATATCATGCACTGTTCACCTCCAGGTGGAGCTGGCAAAAGGAAAACTGAATTGCTGTGTTTCAGTCACCCTGATTTCACACAGGGGATGCATGTGGTGAAAGTTCTCTTTAAAAGAATATCTCTAAATAGTAACAGCTCTATTTCAAGGATATCAGAAGAGCAGCAATAGCATGGAGACATGCAAAACCAGAGATATTACAAGAGAAGTTTATCTTAACAGAAACTGTACGTCAGCAACAATCTTTAATGCCATGTTGCAAGTTTAAGGGCAAGCTCTAAGCAAGTCCACTTCAGCACTTCTGTTGTCATTTACCGATGTTCAGGTGACCTTAGGCAATCCAACATTTTTCCTCCCTGCCTGAATTCTTTCATTTTGAGATTTTGTGGTAAAGTATTTCTAGAAAACAGCCTTCCCAAATCCCCACAGCAGTTTCAGACTGTACAAACCTCTGTGGGGCCATGGAAAATCCATCTGTTCATTCAGGCTTTTGAATGTGGCAGATTAGTTGTGATGAGGTTTTGTTTATAGTCTTCCTAAGGTAATAGTTTGGATGGTACCCTTGTGTTTATGCTGTTATTACAGAGGGTTGCAGTTGTGAATTTTAGACCTTTTTTTTCAGGCAGTTGTTGGCAGTATGATCCTAAATGGAATCTAATTGCAAACTAAATCACCAAGAGAGAACGTGGATTTATTATTTTTTTAATAAATAAGAATATACATTAAAAACTAACTATTTGTAAAATGGCATCAGTTCACAGACCATCTGCTTACTGAACATTACAATTTACTGAAAAAATTGCTGAAATGAAGAACTGTACCTGATTTAATTCTAGATCAACACTGGACATTCTGATATTGCCAGATGCTTACTCTTTTGAGTATGTATTTAATTTTGATTCCTGGTGTCCAATCTGTTCTTCTGCAGTTTGACATCAGTAAAACTCAGCTAGACTCAAGATTACTTGTCATTTCCAATGGTATGAAGTAAGAATCCTATCTTTCATGTTCAAAGTACATACAAGAGTCTATCAAACTTGTCTATGCAGGGTTACTGCAAATACTAGAGCATTACAAATATGCACCACTTAGGAAAAATGCACCTCCTTCAGTTATGAGAATACCATGACAATTAGCCAAGCTGCTGAGACATTCAAGCCATTTGGGATGCTTATCTAAATCGAGCTGTTGTGAATTGTCTCATGTCTCTCTGTTCATTGCTGATTCACCCATAAGTTTTAAATACAGCTTGTTCCAACCAGCTACTCAAGCTTTTCTTAGGAGTGATCTGAATAGCTGTTAGTTAGCTGTGCACATTTTTCTCCAATTTTTTTTTTTCTTATCACCTGTGATATCATTTCAGATGACAGCCCCTCTTTATAATCTTGATAATGTTGCCAAAGTCCAGCAGATGCATTGGCACCTATGTTTCTTCTGCTAGGTGCTACCTTTAACAGCAAAATCCCAAGATGGTACTTCACACAACTCCTCTGCTTCAAGCTTGTTAGCACTTGCTAGGTGGATGAAGTGATGTAAAAGAGTATTGTACAAATCACAGGGAACTTGTAGGCTTTTCCTTTCTTATTGCAAATATTTTTGTTCTTTAGGAGGTGAAGCTCTGGGCTATCTATGTGAAGAAAACACATTCCTCTCTTGCTAGATCTTTCAGTCAATAAATAAATTGCCTGGCATTGTTTGCTCTCACCTAGCTTCTATTTAAAATGTTTCTAGAAGATGCTTATCACATCATGACCTAGATTATGCTGATGTGATTTCATTGCCAACTTGGGAGCTACTTTTTTACTACTGCCCATCTGTAAACAGTCTTTTTGCTAAGGATCTCATTGAAAGTTTATACTTTGCAGATTCCTGAATGAAATCAGACTACATACATTCCATGTTTGTTTTTAAAAGACTGCAGTTGGCTGTTCTGATCATCTGTATGATGTTCATTTTGGTGCCTGTATTGAAATAATGAGAAGCTCTGGGACATAAGCCAACATGAGCAGAAATTCCATAGCTGCTTCTTCCAAGGTCTCTTGAACATCACTATGAAACAAGTTGCTTCCTACTGAAAACAGAGCTCTCAGCTACTTGGGAAACTGATGCAATCTACTAAGTTTCTATATTTCCGTGTTTCAGACAAATCAGTACAAATTTTGCTGCTGAGTTCAAAGAAAGCACAGGCAAGTCTGGTTCTAAAATACCAGAACTGTTCCATTCTTGGAAATGGAGTGGCTAAACATGTTTTCAATGCAGGAGTACATCTCTGGAGGAGTACTGGAGGAAACAAGGGAGTACCCAAATTATTCCACTAAGATTCCTAGTTAGACCACATATTTCTCTACTACTTTACACTTTGAGCAATTAAGCTCATTTGCAAAGGCTAAGTGGAAAGCACAAATAAAATACAGCTGCTCTACCTGGCAAGATTTTACAAATTCCATGCAGAGGCAGATTACAAATGGCAAAAACAGAAGTTAATGTAGCCAACACAATTTATAAAACTGTGTTTCAAACTGAATATGAGATAGGGGGTGTTTTCAAAAATCCAGACATAGCTCTAAGATCTCTTTAGCATCTCCAGGCTAAAGAAAGAGGGGATGATCACTCTAATTTGATTTATATCGAGTTCGAACTATCATGGTACCTAAAAGTTAAGAAAAAGGGAATTAAATTTTGGACAGAGAAGTAAATGCATAAAAAATACAATGTAGTCATGAATTCTGTCTGTAACTGGATTGTTTCTACCAAAAAAAAAAAAAAAAAAAAAAAAGGAATAAATTGTCCTACTAACCACAGTATGCAAAATCATCCATTCCTATTCTGAGTTAAATAAGCCATCTAAGTATCACAAAGTCCTGAACTCCACCAAATTTTTGTAGCCAGGATGAATTTTGGGCAGAAATTTGGAATGGAGCCCAGAATTTTGGTTGCCAGATATCTGTTGCATCCAGGAGGTGTAAGTGGGTGGAAAAGTGCAGAATTCGTAGGAAAACCTATAGGTTCTCAGAAACTACCTTCAGCCTGAGGTAGTTTCTGAGAACCTATAGGTTTCTCTATATTTCTCTATTTTCTCTATTTTCTCTATTTTGAGCAAAGCTGCCATAACTGAAGAACCAAGCTCTTCACAGACCTTTTTCAATATGTGACATGTAGCATGTGATCTCAAATTACTTATATGGAAAGAACGAGCAGATATTAGTCAAAGACTATAAAATGCTGAAATTCATAGCACATATGCACAAGAAACAAAAGTAACAGACAGCTTCAGAAATCAAATTCTATTAGTGGATAATTTTCAAAATAGGAAAAGCAGCAAACAAATTATTGCACTCAATTTATTATTTTCTTCTTCTTTTTTTTTTTTTAGTAATATTCCTAGTGCTGCCAATAAGACAGTGTAAACACTGTCAAGGAAAGGAGACTTGACAGCTGATATATGGCACTACAGTGGCAGAAATAGGAATTGAATACATAGAAAAACTGATTAGAGGTTGAGAGGTTCCAGAATAAAATTGAAAAAGAAAAAAATGTGTTTGCAAGATCTTAGTGAGGTAATACTAGAAATGCCAGTGGAAAATGAGAAAAAAAATTGACATACTTTTTCTCTTAGAATGTGCAGTAAAAGACTATTCAAGGACATGCAGATAGTGTTACTTACATTGAAATACAAAAGTAGTTCTTCAAAATATTTCTTATTATTACTAAAAGCAATAATGTATACATTTTATTTCAACACATATATACATGTATACAAACATGCACACACATTCTATAGGCTGAAATAATTAATCAATTTTCGCCCCTAATTTTGTTTTATATGAACTAAACTATAACATTTTCAATCAGGATACCACATATGTTTTCAAAACTTTTTCTATAGAAACAAAATTTCTTCTGTATTTGCATTACAACATTATGCTTTTTTTCTTAAAGACATTAATTCATTCTATGTTTCTATTCTTCCATCTTGAGGAATGTCTCTAGACCAGAATTAATTGTCCTGTCTTTAATAGCAGATACATTTTGCATTATTCAATATTGTAATTTTTTAGTATTTCACAAGCATGCTAGAAATGCCTTTAATGTTTTTCATCCATAATGTGTTTATTGTATAAATAAATAATCATAAAAATAAGTATGTTATTTGATGTAAATTTGTTAAATCATTTCATTCAACCTTCCCACCCACCAATTTCCAAAATCATTCTAAAATGCCTGTGAAAGTTGTATTAATGATGTTTGTTCATTCAGCTATTTATTCTTCAGGTTTCATTACTACATGCCCCTGCTGTTCCAGACATTAGTCCATACAGCCTTCAAACAGCTATTTACATGCTCTTTTTTATTTTAAATGTATGGTACAAGAAGGTAAACTTTTAATCCTTATGTTGACACTATCATGTTCATGAAACAAGAAAGCCCATGAAGCGTAGCAAACTTACTGAACCAGAAAGCCCATGAAATGTAGAGTCAACAATTAGGAAAGAAAAGAGGAAAAGGTCTTTGAGAAAAAATATGGCACATAATATATTTGGCAGAGAGTCATATATGTAATTTAAGCTAGAAAAGACAAAATCATTTCATACCAGTATGAAATAAGTGAGTTCATACTAGGTATTTTCTCATATTTCTTACATTTAACTTTGTTAGTAGGATTTTTTAAGGGGTAGGTCTTTTTCTAAGAAAGTCTTCTAATACATTCAAAAATATTTTCTTGATAGTGGGTAGGGAAGTATTTGTTAGAAGTATTATTGGCATTCTTTCCATTGAACAAAGGGAAGGATCTGGTGTTTGTTAAAAAGGTCACATATAATAATAGAGTGTTCATCAGTATTGCATACTAGTTATGTATTTGATTTTCAAGGCAAAGTATCCGGAGATAGTACTAACAGTTTTTGTCCTCTCCTTTGCTTCTAAACATCATCTAGCTTTGCCATCTTAGTTTACACATACATCTTCCCGTCTTGATTTTCATTAAGGCTGTTATCTTTGGATGTTGTGAGACTTCCTTTTCTCCACAAAAATTCATTCCTTCAGCTTTTAAGATACTGAGAAATTCAATCATGTAAAAACTATTTGTATATGTAGTGGAGAAGATGATGTGTAGAAGATGATGTATAGACATTTGACTAGCCTCTGGGGGTTTCACCTGATGTGGGTGAATTTAATTTCTGCTAAATGGATTTTTACTCACATGGAACTAATGACTTGTCCTTTGTCATGGGAGGATGGAAGGATGAGTAGAAAAAATTCACGTCCCAGACTTTTGTAAGCACTCATCACCAGGTCTCATTGCTTCCTTTGGAAGAGAAACAGATTCTACTTGCCTGGATATTCTCATGTTCTGAAAAATATTTTCATCTTCACATAGGTGGAAAAGCTGACGTTTCAAAATGTTTCTTAGAAAGATATGAAAAACAAAAAGATAAAACATCAATGAGATATTTGGTTTCAGTAGTTTAGAAACAACACTTAAAATAAAAATAAGTGAGAAGTCAGCATAAAATGAAGCAATACTGAATTCAATGCTTCATCCTAACTTCGATTTTTTTAAAAAATATTACTTGTGTTACCAGAATTTTCACCTTCTTGTGAAGTAGGTTTTTTTGCATGAAACAGTGCTGTCCAAACAGAATACTGCTTTATTTTTTTTTCTAGCCTCCTTATATAAATTATCTTACAACAGCTTTACAACAAAATTCGTTTAATAACTGATTTCATGGATTATTTGAAGAGATGGTGAAATGCCTAGACATGTTTATCTGAAGAAGTTTCTACTTTTTCTGTCACACTGAAAAATAATTTGCTCATTGCAAAAGATATTTAGCAGATAATTGTGAAATACAGGTAAATAATAATCAACAATGTCAATGAAAATTACAAAATGATTTGATAATGAGTTATGGTTTATCTCTTCTTAAGTATACAAAATTCAAAAATTCATATAGATGTTTAATTATAACTACTCGTGTAAGACATGTTATTCTTCTCTCTTGAATGAGTCAGACCGCCATTCAGCATAATGTATGTGAACTGTTGCTTTTAAACTGAGCTTATGAAAATCTCATTTACATTTTCTTTCATAAAGAATGTAATTATTCAGGTTTCAAATGTCATTTTTGTAATATTTGCAGTAGGAAAACTTGAGGATCTGATGCACATAGAATATATTTTTGAAAGAATTTCAAATTCAATCAAATGGAAATTTTTACTATAATATCAACAAGCATAATTGCATAGAACTTCCTGTTTTTCTGCTTGAAAAATTTGCAGGTCAGTTTCTGTTTGGATGACAAGTTACTGACATCTCATGTAGATAATTTCTAAATGTAATTTATTTGATTTATATAAATAGGTGTCCATCAAAAAGTAAATGATTATTTTGTAGATTCAGATGCTATTCCTGTATTGAATTTTCAGGAAACAATCTTATCCCCAAGGTGAACTCTGAGAGGTTAGTAAAAGACCAGTCCCTGTCTCTCTTTCCAGCATCTTCCCTTATCAAGCAATTGCATTCTCAACTTGTATATACAATGTGAAGACTAGCAATACTGTGAAGGTGAGAGTTTTATCATGTAGCACAAAATCACTGGCTGATGATTCTATCTATAACCTTGGTAATGTGGTTATTTTCAGATTCATAAATTGATTCTCAGGATAAGACAAACATTTACAAGCTGAGGTATTTAAAGCTTAGGTGATTAAGCGATGCTCTTTAAGTTTTCCCCACAGCTCCAAAGTCAGTGCTATGGATAAGCACATATTTTCTTTAAAGCTCAGTAGCTTAATTTTGGCATCCTTTTGATGCATAATGATGTTTAGTATTTGGATACATACACATTGCATTTGTGTAGTGAGTGCTTATCAAAGTACCAGATGAAATGAAATCCTAACTCTGACATTACTCGTAGGGATTTATGCTATTGATCTCACAAGAGCCACTCTTGACACCCTTTCTTGATCCACAGGCAAGAAAATTTTGTCTTCTGAGTACAAATCAGCTGCCGTTACATATGTTTCTTTCATTTTCTTATTGTATTTGAAAACAAAGAGTGAAATGCATTCAAAATGGTAATCATCAAATGGGTTCATAGAATAAGGGACTTCTTTAGTCTGGAAGGGACATTCTCAAGTCTCTAGTCCACTCTTCTGCAGATTGCAGAGTCAATACTGTCTGTAAACCAGGTTTCTTGAAGTTTCATTTGATTGAGTCTTCTAAACCTCCATGATATCCTCAGAATGATTTTTTACCCCTTTATTTTCAATTGGAGTCTCCCATTTCAATTTATGACCCTTGTCTTGCTCTACCACTGTGCATAAATCACAGAATTAAGAAGTATTAAATATTCTGTCAAGATGTAAAATAAAGTTATCACTGTGCTGCGCCTATCCTTTCATGCTCAGTGAATGGAAGCTGATCCTGTCACTTGTCTAGCTCAGTAGCTTTTCTGTCATCAGTTAAAACTGCTTGGAGGGTTGACTGGTCATAGTAGCTGTAGCTAACCTTTCCCTTCTCCTAGGTTATAAAGTAAATGTTATCTCAGAAATTGTTCTCTGTTAGATTCAGGATTAAATGTAAGATATATTTCTGAAAGGAAAAAATGTAACAATGCCAGTGTAGGAGGTTCTCTGACATCTTTATCAGGTACCAAAATAATACTGTCTACAGTGTGTTGCAATTTATGACACTGAGAATGTCATAAATCAATGTACAAGATGCTGGTTAAAAGAGAGCATATCTCGTCAGAAGACACCGGGTAGTACCATATTGATTTTTTGTGCTCTCTATAAGACAATTTTCGATTTGTTTTACATCGTACAAGAATTAGAACACATATGAATGGCTTTTTCTTTGAATTTCACTATCACAATTAGAGATGCTTCACCATTTAAACTACTCAGAAGATCACTGAAGTAGTCTTTTTAAAATAGCTAAGTTGTTTTTGTTTTGTCCTTGCTCTCCTACTCAAATGAAATGGCTGAAATGTTCCTACTAAGATGCTTTTACTTTTAGTACCATATTGAACATGCTAAAATTAGGAATATTTCAGTCACTATGTGAATAGGTGAGATTTTTGAGGATCTAAAACATGGAGTTAGAAAGGAATCCCTTTACGGTTATCATTTTTGTTGTCACTACCCTCCTGTCTTTTTCTTTTCTTTTTGTGATAAATTATGTGCCACTCAACCTGAAATTCTTCAGGTTCAGATCTTAAATATGGGCTGGGATGTGGTAAGGAACACATCTGTCATTGTCTCCACGTGACTGCCAGTAGAGGAATGCTAATAATCTAAAAGTGGCTTATGGCTCTGTCTGTGTGGAAATCCAGTCATCTTCACAATATACTTGAGTCACAGGGGAATTATATTTAACTGTGAGGACAGCATTCCATCTCATTATCTGAACTCAAATGAAAAAATGCCTGGAGTTGAGAAAAGAAGTCCACATCTTTAATGCCATTGATGCAAAATGGGGGTCAGATTTATTTCTAGAGCTAAATAAATGAGAAGGATTTCAATTTCATCCTTATTTGATGTGTTTTCTCTTCCTTCTTCTTAAGACATCCAATCTTTGAGTAAAAATCAAAAGAAGCTCCGTCAATACTTGCACGTATATCCGTAACCAGGCCTAAATAATTTAGTAAAGATCTTAATCATTTCCATTTTTAAAAAACATCACATTAAACCATTTACATGTGTTCATTATTTCTAGCTCTACTGTAAGGTAGAATCTCGGTACCTTACAGTCTTTTCAGTTAAAAAAATAAAAAAATAATTTTTTAAAAAATTGACAAACTGATAAATAAATAGTGGAAATAACGGCAAATATGAGGTTTGTTCCTGTTACAGTTTGCTGCCATGCTGGCCATTTTTACCCCCACTCACAGATGACTACTTTCAGTCTATGTTAGCCAAGCTCAGCTTCATTTTTCATCCATAAATTGCTGGCTCGGATTCCTCTTCTCATGCCTTGTCTTTCCTTCAGTCCCAGGGGTTCCACTGCTCTCTCCCATCCCCCAGGCTTGCTCTTAATGCAGCACCTAACTCCAGTGCAGGATCGTATACACATTCTGTAGCTCTCATTTCAGGAACTACTTTGCAGATATCTACTCCTAGATAACGCACAAGATGGCATTTCTAATCACAAAATGCCCATCACCATAAATTCATCTTAAATCCTTTCAAAAGGCCAGGCCAACTGTAGAGTTCCTTCAGAGTTAAGCTTGCCCTCTGCAGACCAGACTGTTTTCACACAATGCTCACAACTGGATGCTTAAACATTTACATATTGTCATAAAGCAATCAGACAAATTAGACAAATGGAAGAAGGATTCATGAGAGGAGGTATTAGCTGCAGGGGCACCATTTTCAGTTCAGGAAGTCTGGAAGTTGCAAACCTCAGGAGGTAGGAATGCATGTCAGAAAGCTTCCACTTGGTGACCTCCAGGCAAGCCTTCTCTCCTGGCCACCACCTGTGGCAGGCTGTGGGCCAGGTGAACCTCTGTGCCAATCTGCTACAGCACGTCTCCAAAACATGAGTACTGCAACATTCTGAGTGGGTACCACAGATGCAAACCCATAAAGCCTTCCCTAAGAGAAGGTTAGATATGGCAGTCGTAGTCACGGACAATTTTGCTGAAGTCCATGAGTCCATTCTGTCTGAGGTGATTCCAGGTCACAGTGGTGAAGTCCTGAGGAAAGGGGTGGGAACATAGTGGTGCTGCTTTCTACAATGTTGAACGTACAAATGAAGACACGTTGAAAATGTATTAAGTCTAATTAATAACAAGAGGCCTGCAGTTGCCTGTTGCTCATGTAGCTGAACAAAACTGCTGGAAGGCTGCAGATAGTTCTGAAGAACTTTACAAAGAACAATTGATTTTCAGTCATTTTTATTTTCTTTGCCAATTACATGAAAAAAGTTTGATAACTGATAAAGTTTCTGGAATTTATCTTGTCTCCTGTAACAATGGCAAGAAAGTGAAAGGAGGTTGAGTGGGATGTAGGAAAATACTCACCTGTTAAGATATCTGTCTCATGATAAATGAATTCATTTGTCGTTGGATTCATTGTATGATCTCCATTTCTATAGCTCCTTTCATCCAAATGTGTGTTCCCAAAGTGTCATTCAGATGTACTTAATGGATATAAAAAAGAAGAGCTGAAAATACTTGCATTTCTTTTGCAACCCTACCTAACTGTGTGCAGGAAGTGAGTTGTTAATATTCATTGTTCACATGTAGGTAACACCTCTTCTGAACAAAAAGTTGTCTCCACACATGCCTCTGTGGTGAAATTTGCAGTTACATCAGCAGCTCAATTTGCCCACAGTCTCAAAAGGAGCATGAAAGTGTGAGTTGTTACAAGAGTACAGGTGCTACCCATGCAAAATTTAAGGAATGGTTAGATGATCACAAAAGGTTGGGAAAACAATTACCAAGGCCATCAGTTTGCATGCTTAAGGGCATTTAAGTTGCCACCAAATAGCTCACGAAAGATTTACATATGCTTTGTTAAAAGGCTTCTCTAGGTGCCTTTTCTTCTAATTTTCACTGAAGCATTGGATAAAGGACAAGCTGTCTGCCAGAACGGTCGAATAATTTATTTTACAGAGACATGTGCTTACAGAAATCATTCATTACACTTACATAGAATATTCTCACGGACTTGCAGTATCTAAGTTAATTGGTCTAAGTTAATTGGTCTATCCATATGTATAGAAACGTGTTAAATACCTGGAGAAGTACACAAACATTCAATCTATCTGAAATTCTCCTTGGTAGTTAGCTATGCTGAATATTTTATTAAATCTCTTTGGAGGTTGTTTCTGGTGTTGGTGTAACTACAAGTGTCATAAAAGAATGCTGTAGGCCTGGTTATCCATGACACAAAGATAAAGGCAATATTAATTAGGGAAGAAATGCAAGCAAAGAAACAAAGAAACAAAGACCCAGGAGGCTTTCCCTACTTAAAAATGTAATTGCAACAGGAAAGTGGAGAGCAAAAGGTAGACCCCTGAATTAAAATAGTATAACTTATTTCACCAATTCCATTGCTATTAGCATGATCACATTTGGTGGTCCTAAAAGTTGCGTACGTAATTTTAAAGGATGAAAACATTCTACTTAATTCCACCAAAGGAAAACACATTGCAAAATGTTAATGTTCTGTTATTAAACTCTTTCATTAAAAATATCCTATTTCTTTAAAGATTATAGAAAAGGGTAATGTGTTTTATAACAATTTTAAGCTAATTCTACTTGGAAATGTTTTATGAACATTGGCATAATAATATTTGCTTCACGTGCAGAGTTTAAGTAGGAAAAAATGTTACGTTTTCTAGATGCTTTATAGCAAAAAATCAAAATCAAAATCAAAATCAGCAATATTTACAGACTGTATTCCACTAGTTGGCCAGTAGCTAATCTCATTTATAGTAGATTATGTGCTAAAAGATAGGGAACACTGTTCCGTTGTAAAGATACTGCTTACACTTCAAAGCATTACAGTCTGTCTCATTATATTTCAGTTATCCTATTTTTCTTATTTTTAACGTGGACTGAAATGAAAAACTGTAGAGAGACTAGAGACTATTTTGTTTCAAGGACAGCAGTTGTCTTCCAGACTGAGGGGCATGCTAGTTTGTTAAGAGTGCTTTTGAGCTTGATAAAGCATGGTGTTATCCTATCTCAAAAAGTGAAAGCCATTCTCAGCCTTGACTACCAGGGACAGTGATCCTCTGGGAAAAATACTTCTTTTTCTGCAATTTAGTATGTAATTTGTTGCTTTATTTTGAAGGTTTGAAATTATGTTACTTAATTGTTTTGAACAGAGGCACGTTTCAAAAATTTAATTTTCATTCAGTTAAAAACTGTGAAATACCATTTCTTTAAAGAATACAGTGAAGGATGATGGCTTTTAGTAAAATTATATGTGTATGGTTTAAGTTAGAAATACAGAGAGCGCTGAAACTAGTTCTTCTGTTATTTCATTACCTCTTCCCAGTTGGAACCAGACAGGCCAGATGTCCATAGAAATGAAAGGTGTTTGAACTTTTAAAACCATGGAGGTTAAGTTTCCTTTTTATCTTCATCAGATCCATATAGTATATGGGCCAATTTCTGCCACTCTCTTTTTCTGCAGTTATAGTGGTACTACAAAAGTGTAATGATTTTGAAAGTACTCTTTTGGAAGGCTGAATCTAAGCTGCCTAATTTAGGTGATACAGCTATAAGTAACTTGTATTTGGAATTTTTTTGGAAGTTCAACTTACAGAGTATTATGAATAAGATGTTTGTATACCATATCATACATTGCGTCTTAGGAGAAACAAATTTGGATTAAAACCATGATTTGTCTCTGTGCAGTTTCAGGCTGCACAATATCCACAACAGAATTAGAATGTCCACTTGATGACTTTCTTTGGAAAAACCACAGGTACTAGGAGGTGGAGAATTACAGCCCTTGGGGGGTGGGATGCTAAAGATCCGGGCTATAATATTTATTCTGAGACTTACATTATGTTCAATCTTTGCCTTATAGAGTATTGTTTTTATGGGACGGAGACAGAGGCAAAAGCTACTAGTGGGATTTCATCAATTCTGTGTTCCTGATATTCCTAATACTGGAGACAGCCTTTAAGGAGGTTAACTATAACTTTCATTGCTCTGCTGAGTCTTGTGTTTCTCCATTTACTGTTATCTATTTATGTTAAATTCTGCATTGAGATCTGCTCTATATACTTATAAGTGAGTATTTAGATTTCTCTTTTCACAAGTAAGGCTGGCCGGTGACAGAGAAATTACCTAGGAGGATCTTAGAAGGATTTCATAGGCCAAAATACTCAGTGAGCAGATTGGCATGCGATATCTTTGCACTGAAGGATGTGAGAATGTAGAGGGGGATGCAGAGCTATAGGAGGATAGTATGGGATACTGGGCTTATCCAGCTATATTCATACTATGGAAATGTATGGTAAAATGAGTTAGGAATGGCAGTGGCAGGATAGCTTACCACTTAGATACAAGTGAACTGAAACAGCCAGCAGCTTTACTGTTGGTCTGTCTGTTTTAGAAATTACTAGAAGATACATTTGTTCTTTACAATCTCTGTTCTATTGAATGATCCATATTAGCTGAAGCTAATGCAACCACCAGATGTACACCAAAGACTGCCTAGAAATAATAGAACATACCTATGTACTTGAGGTCTTGTGTGTTTATTCTTTTATCAGTCACTCTGGATTAGATCCCATATCTCATAAACAGAATTCATTTGCTGTGCTCTTTTATAGATAGCCCCTGTATGACAGAAAAAAGAGCTATTTGTGATATTATGAATACTGAGTGGCAGCAATTCTTACAAACTTTGTTGATTTCGTGTGACTGTGTCAGAAATGAACAGTGAATACCTGATTTTCTCTGACACTGTATATTGACCCGGCATTCTGGGCCACTGAGAAGTTAGAACATCCATAGCTACCTTCCAGTCTCCAGTGAAAACATCACTGTTTGTTTGCTTTCCAAGTCTGGTAACATCTATATGTTGAACACAAAAGAGTTAAAAGGCCTATAAAAAGAGGTATTATATGCTGTCTACAAAATATGCTGACACAGAGAAATTGTGCAGAGAAAACCTAAAGAATTTAGGACTACTTATATCCAGAGAGTGGCATTCCCTTCAGTCTAGACAGTTTATAGAAGGGTAATTTAAACATTGATTACTATTTCATGGTCCAGAAAGGAACAGGTTTGCAAGGCACATACATCATCAGACCTGCTGAGCTAAATAAGAACTGCTGTCACAAGACCATAAGCCAGTACTTGTCTAAGAAAGAAGAATCTTATGATTAAACCCCAGATATGTGTACTAATTAGAAATTGAAGAAACAGACTCTTTCGAAGAATCAGATGTAGTTCTTTTAGAGTAGAAAGGAGACAAAGCTGCATTTTATCTGGTGGCTGAGGCATTCTGATCTATATTTTAGGAAAACAAAACAAAACCACTTCAGCCTCACTTATTTTTGTTTTCTTCAAGTTAGGAGAAACTATATGTTTTTCTTGCTTCCTTTCATTCTGTTTTAGGTACTGACTTCGCCATGTAAAAAACTAGTACTCTCATCTGGATGTTGGGAAAATAATAGGTGTTACCATATGCGTCAATTGCCATTTATTGGTATGAGGCCTTGAACTGACTTGAAAAATAGCAGGTGTGCTAGTAAGAAATAAGGAAACAATTTGCCTTTCAGGATCCTTGAAGTGAATCCTACTGAAAACATTAAGAGTGAGATGTTATGTTCACTTATGTGTTTAAAGATTTCCTGGAGACCAGACACAGAAGCAGGAATTTCTTTAGGTCTCCAGATGGATACTACTTGGTTGTGAAAGTTGAAACATTTTCTTCAGTTTAGAAGATTGTCTTGATATGTATAAAGCATAAAAGGCATGATGTGTTTTCTACAGTAGCCAATTGATTTCAAGTCTTCAGGTCACACTGAATGTGAATATGATGTTTTTAATCTTGTCACAGGTCAGGATCTGAATGTATCCACCCATGTTTATTTAGGAGAACTTACGTAACAGCACAAGGCCTGTGCCTTTTTTTTTAAGGCAGTATTCTCACGTTCTGATTACCGAAACACAAATATTGTAACATGTACCACTCCTGCTGCATTTGGAATAATATTGTATACTTAGTTAGGGAGTGGGAAAGGAGCAACATAATTTTTGCCACAGTAGCTAATATTCAAAGTTATTCCATAGAATACAGAATATAATTATAATTGAGAAAAAAAGAGAAGATAAAATTTGGAGGTATTCTCACCTTGCAAATGTAAGAGCACTTTATTTCTCTTGAACATTAAAGAAATGCAGTTATTATAGACCTGGAGTCAGGGACATAGTTTTTCTCTTCTGATCAATTAGTTGCGGGAACATCCATGAATAGTTCCTCTATTTGGTGATAAAAGGCTTTGGGAATTTAAAACCTTACTAACCATGCTTGGGGGAGGGAGTAGAAGAATGAAGCCCTGAGACTTGCTGAGCCTCGGAAGATGCAAGAGGAGGGTATTGAAAGATGAATGAGTTTCCAATGGAAAAAAATATGGAGACAAAAGATATTATGATTCTATTCGGGGTAAAGAAAGGCCATAGTCTAAAACTAATGAGTTAATGTACATGATGCAGGAGAACTTTAATTTGGAAACAGACAGAAAAGTTTTGAAAGCACACTTTTAGAGGATAATGTATACATGGATAAAGAACTTGTGCATAACTCAGTAGAGCTACGTTAACTGTTCAGTACTCACAAGCAATTCATTTCTGCCAGTAGCTTTAAAATACTTATTTTAAGTTAATATCATACATACATGCCAGGTTCTCAGTTCTGTTCATACTTGACCAAAATTATCATATTTTCCTTGCAGCTAGGCCTGATAATATATGGCACAATGCAAATGCAGGAATTTTATGCCCCTGGCCTGAATTCTTATTCTATCCAACTTTTTCCTCCCTCTTCGCAGCATACAGCGCTGTATTTTATATGCAAATATTATGCCTTGGTGTAGCTTTTTCCCCCCTCTGGTGGGAGCATGTAGAACTGCAGATGCTAAAGAAGTGCTCTGTAGCAGATACTTGCCAGCTCATGGGTCCTGGAAACGTTCCTTTTTTCCTCTCTTTTGAACCTATGTCATAAATTTCATTCTGTGTTAGCTGTGCTTATTCTTTTCTCAGAGTGTTATAAAGTTCCTTTGGAAACTGGTTACACCAACTAAAAAAGCCTGTGATGTGTAACAAGGATAGAACAATTATATTTCTCTTAAGCTTTTCTAATGAACATGTAGTCAAGTATGATTTCTCATTTGATTCATCAATTCAGTGGAAAGTGTTACTGATATTTTCATAATAACAAAACAGAACAAGTCCAGAACATGATGAGGGACACTGAGCTCTCATCTGCTTCTTTCATATTCATCAGCAGTTTCCTTTTGAGAACAATCCACAGGGTCTTCATCCTGTCTTAACATAAAGTGAAGATATTTCTGACCTTAGGTTAGGAAGTAATCATTTTCCAAGCTAATTGACTTCAACTGTCGGATGTAAACTAAACATTTTATGGTCTCATCAGTCATGGTAACATGCAAAAATGAAAACCACAAGGTTGTTTTATTATAAATCCTCTTTGTCATCTTCAATTGTAGCATGATAACCTTGATCATCGCCTTTAAAAAGACTCTGGCCTTTTTAAATAATCCATTTATGTATTTGGCTTTAGTAGATATGGTTAATGCTTTTCCATTAAAAGAAAAAAATACAGAAAAAATTACTTTCATGAGTTTTCACAGAGTTACAATAGAGAAATATAATAAGCCCTAACTAAAGGTTGCAAATAACTAGTTTCCAGAATAGAATAGGTGTCTGTTCTTACTTTGTGACAAACAATATTTTAAAGAGTTAAGATGCAGACTGAACATCAGAAACACTTGCTCTACTGGAGATTATATAAAATACTACTACAATTATAGCCCTTCATTTTGTATATCATCTTTTACAGGATCCATATTCTTTAAAATGATAAATAATATAGGAGAAACATTTACATACAAAGTGAATTTTCACTTACTGTATTATGTAGAGGTTATGCTGAAATTGATATCTGCCCACCTCAGTCTTGAATCTTCAAAGTACTTTAGCTTGTCTGTGTCTTGAGGGAAGCATTTTTCTCTCATGTAATCTAAGCTAAAATTTTAGCTTTTTATTTTTTTATTTTTGGTGAAATGTGGACTAAAGCTGTAATTCAGTCTTGACAATGAACAACAGTGACCGAGGCAAAGAAACAAAATTCAGATGCAATATCTTTTCTATTAAATTGCCTTTTAATGTTCCAGACTCAGATCAGTTAGAGAAGATATTCAGATTCCTGTCCAATTCCAAAAATGTTTCTGCCTGCCTCATCCTGTCTCTGTAGCACTCTGCAATTTTATCTGTGCCAATAGTTGTTTAAAAATGATGTAAAAATGTAGGAAACAGCTTCAAAAAAAAAAAAAAAAAGCCTTTTCTTTAACAGAATGAATGCCTAATAAGAACTTCAAGCACGATCTGCTCCATAGTTAGAAAAACATTGCAAAATTCATTTTAATACTATATGTCCAGGAAACTGGGAGAAAAACATTATTTTGGCAGGAGGGCAGAGAACAGACATACTTCAGAGAAAAATACCATGCAGTGATACGTGCTAGGCATAAAAAAATCTATAAGTAATGTTAAGTGAATGTTAAAATGAAACACAGTTATTACAAGGTTAACAATTGAATAATATATCAGAAAACACTTTGTGGAAGTAATCTAATCTCAGAGATGCTGAGAAACAGGATAAGAAACTTAAAACAAGAAAATTATAAAGTATTTGTAAGCAGTGTGTAGAAATTCTTTTACGTGGAACTAGGTAATTGAAAACTCAATTCCTCTTTCAGCATCAGAGTTTTTAGAATAGTCTTGGATTTTTCGCCCAACCAAGAGTCTAAAAAAGAGCTAGAAAATTTTAAGAGCTAGAAAAAATGCCTCTCTTCTAAGTAGATTTTATGAACAATTAATTGAGGAGGACAGAGTCTTAATGCTCTTGAAAACTGAAAACTCAATACATTTGTAGTATGTTCATGTACACTTAGCCAAACGGCTTGTATAAGACTATCAAGAATGTACTCTATAACAAACTGCACATAAAAGGAAAGTTTGGATAGTCTTTGAATGCCGTGAGTTCAGTCATTGAGTGAAGCAAACAGAATATGCAGCACAAATCCATGGAGAAAGCGAATAAAAGGCTGGTAGTCTGGTCCTGAAGAGGTCAAGTGGGAAAGTAAATGAGCTTCAGAGTGATCCTGCCCTGAAAGAGGGAGCAAATGAATTTTGTCTCATTAGCTTCCTCCTTCTATGGTCAGGTTCATAGTCTCTGCATGTAAACAGAAATGCATCAGTGGAGTATACAGTATCAAATACTTGTCTTTTCCAGATGTAAAGATCACAAAATCTGTTTTGCCTGTTTTGTCTATCAAGTGCTAATGATGTTTTTCTTAAAACTTCTTAGAATTAATGTAGCTTTTCTTTTATTTAATACAACTGTCAGATCATAACCTTGTGCTCTTTGAAGAAACATTCACCAATGAGAATATGTTATTCTTTGGTTTTTATAACACCTACAGAGTAGTTTATTGAGAAAAAATGAAAGAATGTTTCCTGACTGCAAAATCTCATAGCTAGAGACAAAAGACTGAGAGAAGGTGGAAAGCCATACATTAGGTAGGAATGCTGCTCTAATCCAAATTGGATGGGCATGGCTGTGGAGCTGCACAGCTACTTCTACTTCAAGCAATACTGGAATGTACATGTGCACAAAGGCAGAGATAAGGAAGGGGAGGACCTCTAGACTCTTCATATATGCTCTGCACAGCCATGATATGTAACAATAGCGAACCCTAAGAACATTCAGCACTAGTCTCTGACTGATCACTACATTCTTTTTTTTTTTTTTTTTTTTTTTTTTTTTATAGATAAAGAGAAGATGGTCTGATAATGGCCAATAAACCCCAACACAGTAGGGAGTAAGGGATAATCTGAGCCAACAGAATAAACAGAAAGAACTATTTCCTTGACCCAGATTAAGTAAGAGTCACAAAATCTTGTACATTCCTGTTAATTTAGTTCAGCCCTGATAACCCTGTGTTAGTGTCCAGCACATTTGCCTTGTTACTGATGGCCGCTTTGTCTGTGGAAGCTGAGAAATGAGTGCTTGCTGTAAAATTACCCAAGCTGACTTAATGCCTGGGCTCTTAGCCCAAGCAAAGCTGCATGCTGCTAGGATAGCTCTGCTTGCAGAATCCAGTTTACATGAATTATTTATGATCCTCAGCAGACTTTCTCTCCTTGCTTTCTTTCCTTTACAGTTTTGGAGTAGTTCAGTTATGCCTACACCAGATATAAGCAGAGTTGTGCATATGAGGGAAATATACCCCTGGTCAAAATCTGTTTTCCTGTTAGAACAATTCCACTGTCCCTTTCACATAGGACTGATTGAAGACTGATTCTTCTCTCTCAGATGAAGGTGCTGAGTGCCAGGCTTTGTTTGAAATGACCAAACTTGGCTGGGCTACCTCCTCGGCTTAGGACATCCTCAGATCCCTTATACTACATTGTCTGTGATACTGTGGTGAAAATACTACTTTTTAAAAACACTGATATATATATATACACACTATTCTTAGATATATTTATCAGTATGTCAGTTTCACCAAGGCAAAATGTCAGATTATGAAGGTCTCAAGAAGAAATGACTGCTTGGGGAAATACTTCTTGCTATGTAAATTAGTATGCCTTTTTCCCCAATATTTTCCCTATATTTCCTAATTATGATATAAAAAGAGTGTTTTTGAACTAGCTAAATATTTACTTAAGTAAATATTAGAATAGTTCATGGACAATACAAAGAAAACTGTCAAGCTGTCAGAATGTTTGGAGTGTAAAAAAACAGGAGCTATTCTTTGCTAACATAATTGCTATACCTCCTCTGTGATCTAATACTGATATACTATAAAAAAGCAATAGATTCTTGTCTTATGCTTGCTTTTTTTTATTTTCCTTTGCTATGTGAGTTCATTCTTTGATATATAGCATGAAGCATCAATAACAGAGTAAGGGAAAACAATAATTTCATAACATTTTTTGTTTAAATATCATCTGTCAGCTAAAGGATCACAAAACACTTTAAGGAGTATTAAGCATCTCCTGAAAACCCACTGAAGTTGATGGGGTTCTTTCCACAGACTTCTCCATGCTTTGAATCAAGGCATAAAGAATTATCTCTAAGAGCAACCCAGTGTGAGGTAAAATACGTTTGAGAAAAGTTAAAAGTAGAAGCGATACCTTAAGAAATTACACGTGCTGAATTAATAATATTGGGAATGGAACTGAACAATATTTTCAGTCCTAAGCCCTTTACATCGAGACACATGTTGCCAGTTGTTAATAACAGTAATTTAAAGACTATGGCTTGTATGCAGATACCAAAAGATAGTTCTGGGTTTGGAAGAGTATTGAAAGATCCTGCAGCTGCTTAAGGACAGTAGAACAGAACAAAGCTCACCTTTCAGTCTTTTGTCCACACATTGATGTGTGTGTTCATGTGTGAGTAAGGGTGAGTGAGAAAGTGAAAATAAAAGAGGGATACAAGAGAAACAGCAAAGGCTCCACCTCCTCCACTAAATGAAACTCATCATTTTGCATTGATCAGCTCAAAGAAGAAAAATTACTGTTCCTCTTGGAGAAATGACATTTGATAATTTAAAACAATATCTGTGAAACATTAAGGCCAGACTGAGAAAGAAAGCTTTCTACTCAGCATCCTGTCAAAGCTATCTGATTCAGTAGTTACATAAGTTTAGAGTAATAGCCTTCAGAAACATTTTATTTGATTTACAGTAATTTTATTTCTCTTTTCAACTCTTTTAAAAACAATAAAGTTTTGATGTAGTTTAACATCTCATGTCTGAAAACCGTTTCAGGCATTCTATAAAACGATCCCTGTCTATAAAATGTGGTCTTCTTCCTATAAACCATTAAATCAATGAGTGATTTTATATACATGTTATTCCAAGGACTTTTTGGGACTATTTACATCTCCTCGCTCAGTGATTTGCAGAATGTGTATGTTTTAGATACAACAGGTAACTTGTCACTATAATGCAAATTATTAACCCAACTCTATAAAATTAACAGGCTAGTGCTAGCAGAGGACTGTAAACAGGGTGCTTCACATCTACTCGTAGCTTTTGTAAAGGTATCGTGACATTTTAAAATCAAAGCAGGATACTGGTTACAGGGCACAACAGGATTTGTTTGGCAAGTAGGAATTTGCATTGAAGAGGAAAAACAAATAAACAGATCTTGAAGTTATCAAGATTTGTTGAACAGAATGTGTGATAGTTGATACAAATTGTATGAAGAGTGTTGTTCTTTTAGACATCGAGTAAAAGCAGCATTACATGATACTGGGAGTATGAGCAGCAAGGAGAACAGCTGGAAGTGACATTTAAAAGTTGCTCAGAAAGATAAGAGAAAATGTTACTACTAATGTACCAGACTTTGAGAGGTGGTTCTCTGAGTTGATGCCGTAAGTTCTCTGGAGTGACAGCATAGATAGCTTATGTGGTGATGTTCAACTATGACAGTGACTGGGAGTGATAGTTGTAGGAGCTCTTGGTGCAACTGAGAGATAATTAGGGCAGTTGGCAGGGTTGGAAGAAAGAAAATCTTTTTTCTGGAAGTGATATAAGTGCTTTGGCTCCATAGACTTCTGATAGTCTAGGTCACAGGTCGCTTAACTATTTCCTCCTGAATTATGGGAGATTTATTCTTTTTATTCTGTTCCCCACCCCTGTATTCCAGCTCAGAGGGCTGAGTACCCTGAGGATAACTGGTCTGACTATTGAAGACAGAAGCAAAAAAGGCATTGAGTACCACAACGTTTTCCTCATTCTTGGTGATAATATTCCCCACCACATCCAATGTGGAGATTCTCTTAGGCCCTTGTTTTTTTGTTAATATGTTTGTAAAAACATTTTTTGTTATCTTTTACAATAGTGGCCAGATGAAGTTCTTGTTGGGCTTTTGCCTTTCTAATTTTCTCTCAGCATATCCTAATAACATCGCTGTACTCTCTCTTTCCAAATTGCCTGACCCTTCTTCCGAAGATGGTAAATTTTTTTCCTGCATTCTTAGCAAAAGCTCCCTGTTCAGACAGTCTGGTTTTCTTCCCTGCCAGCTCATCTTAGGGCACATGGGAACAGCCTCTTCCTGCACCTTTAAGATTTCCTTCTTGAGGGATGTACAGCCTTCCAGGGACCCTTTGCCCTTTAGAGCCGTCTCCCAAGGGAGTCTCCCAACCAATGTCCCAAACAGTCCAAAGTCAGCCCTCCAGAAGTCCAAGGCAGCAGTTTTGCTGACCCTTCCACTCCTGACTTCACCAAGAATTGAGAAGGAACTGAGAATGAATTTGCCAGACTTAAGCCTGATGCTTGTAGGTAGCTTACCATTTGCAAATAAGCTTTAGATGTGGGAGAAATACAAAGACAAAAATACCACTTTGTGTCTGCAAAGTGAATATTACAGTGCTTCATGGAAAACATTGGTTGGTAAAAAATAAAGTGTAAAGTTGAACATTATGATCTTTTTAAAGATTACTCAGGCCTGAGATTGTCAGTCACAAATGAACAGTTCAGCAGTAGCTGTGATAATAATGAAAAATAAGGCAATATATCTTAGAGTTATTCTGTCAACTTCTTCCTGGGCATTTCATGTCCTAGAAATCCATCATTGTTGAAATCTGCATAAAACAAAGTCTCCTTTGGAAACTAGATACTTTCATGCTTAAGTATAGAATCTTGGGTAAATAGGAAGCCCTGTGCAGATTGGTGTACAAGCGCTGAAAGAAAATGGAGAGCTGTGCTTGGTCAGACCAACAAATTCATCTAATCTTGGCCCTGACAAACATAGCAGAGCCTAGAGGTAACTGGTTGCTCTGGGAATATTCAAACAAGTTACTTTCAACTCTAGATTTAGAGGTATGTGTGTATAACTGTCGACAGACTTTATTGCTACATATGTACTTTTAGTCATTGACATAAAGAAAGTGTACTTAAAGGACTCCACTTTCACATCATAAGGCCATACGTTTCTTACCTAGCATTAATCATCTGACTGATAATTATAATGACTGTTTTTTGTACCTGAACTCCTTTGGGAGTGGGCTGTGGGTAAAGTGCCTTATCCTTCTTAGGTGTTTCTGTCCTATTAATTTCACTGAGAGTTAGGCAACTAATTACATGCCTGAAAACCTTTGATAAGCGAGGTCTTTGTCCCTGCAAACAGATGCTTTGCTGCTGATAGTATTGCAACAGAGTGAAGCCACAATGTGGATGGTTCTGTATGTAACTGAGGAACTGGGCCAAAGTTTTTTCTGAATGCCCTACAAAGTATTCTGCAACTTTATTAAGTTATTCAAACTCACTAAGTCCCAGCTCTTCCCTAGCCATTTTCAGTTACTTGTATCTGTCTCATTTTAAAGCATGATGGTAATTTTTTGAAGTTGTTTACAGAATAAAGAACCAGAAGATTGCAAATTAATAGATGAAAAGTAGATGCTGAAAGCATCCTATTTTCTGTGTTTTCAGTAGACTTTTATACAACATACAAATGCATACTTCTTGACTGGGTTGAGAAACAAAATACTTTATTGGAACAATGTACAGTAAAGATCCCATTTGATGTCTATCTTACATGCTCTAGACCCTTATAATAATAAGTAATATAAGCCCCTTCTAGTGATCTAGTCTTCCACATCTCCAGACTGAAAATTAATCTCTCTGGAATTTTTTTCCCTGTTATTTCTCACTCCAGATAGCAAGAAATATCTTTTGTAGGAGTGTTTGGGGGTGATTAAATGTGTAAGTCTGCTGAAACACACTCGATTTGAACAGTAATCCACCAGGAAGTATGTGAGGGTTTGAATTTTATTACCTTAGTGAGTATACAGCTAAAATGGCTTTCTTACCTCTTACGTGTTATTTTCTAGCTGTTATACTATAGAGCAGAACCTGATTTTTGTAATAAAATTTACTTTGTGTGCAAAACTCTAGATGTGAAATCAGTGAAGACCCTCCAAAAGCATTTAATAATAATGATGAGTGATAGATAAGAAATCAACTCCTTTTTAAACCTGGAATATCTAAATAAGGCTGGCAATTGTAGGTGTTCCCTCATTTTAGAAATGCCAGTAATTGTGAATTAAGCAGAAAACAGAGATGAGTTTATTTAGAGAAAATATGCATTTCTAAATAGCCAACTCTTTAAAAAAAGTCTTTTAAAAAGAAATTTAAATATAAGGTTTAAAAATGTAACACAATACCCTTTTTTTGCAAAGAACTACTCATTTCTTCTTTTTTAAAGAATCTAAAATCTACGTGATTGGTATAGTCAGTGCTGTGTTTGAGCTGTGATCATGACAACCAATTCATAGTAAGCTGCAGACAGGTTAATGTGGACTGATAGTGAGGTACAGAATAGTGTGTCTTGTAATCAGCAGAATGGACTCAACTTGAAGAATTTTTACCGTATCCTACTGCTAATTAACACAAATCTCTAAGTGCTGAATTGAGTATCTTAAGGAAGGAAACTCTGCACAGTGAAACAAATACAAAGGGAAGGATTTCTCTACCTTCCTTAGGCTCAGCCAAAGTCATGGTGTGTAACCATTTCTGGCTGCCGATCCTCCCTCCTCACATCACCTGCGGTCCCCAAGGGTGTCTCTGCTCCAGTAGGGGTCTCTCAATGTTGAGATTTTGAGCTCAGTGAGTTGTTTACCCCAGTTTTGGAGCCATCCGGAATTGGTGGTGACTGGCCCAGGCCCTCCTACAACATGGAGTGCTGCTGCACCTCTCGCTACTGAATCCATGTGAGGCTTAATGAGTTAACGTTGGAGTAAAGCTTGCACCATGTACAATTCCAAGAAATGCTGCCTCTGTAAAAATATGAGAGATTTTTTTCCAATACATCATAAACATATTTGGTTGAACAGTGCAGCTTTTTTTTTTGGGGGGGGGTGACTTTTTATACAGGGGAATATAATCTCTCACTCATTACTCACAAGTAGAGTTCAGCTTGTTGATTACTCACAAGATTGGAAAAGTTAGGATCAAACTCAGTATGTCTGATGCAGAAATTTGCTCAAATGCCTCTTAAAAGCCTAAGGTTAAGCATGTATAACAACTATCTTTCTTCTGTGAAATAACAATATTTCTCTCATTAATGACAATTTCAATCTTTGTGAACTTGTTTGTTTGTTTTTTTGTTTGTTTGTTTGTTTGTTTTTTAATCAATTTTATGCTTTTTATTCTCCCCAGGTTGCTATCCCACATTTAGAGTCCCCACTGCAGAGTTTTTTCTTTATTTTGAAGAATGACAACAAATAAGCACTCTTCATTGGGTTACAGACAATCAAAATAATGCTAGTAATAACCTTTGTGTTCAGGGTCATTCTTCAGAAAGGTCCTGTGATCTGTACAATTAGGTACGCTCCTTCCCCCCGTACGCTCACAAAATACTTTAAGAGCTCTAAGTTTTTCTAAATTACACTGATTTCTACACTGATATTTTGATTATGAAACTTTTTCTGAAGAGAATGCTTAAACCAAAAAGTCATTTCTTCAAAGACAGTTCACACTCAGTGCAGTGCAGATAGCTGAAGACATGACTCAGATGTACACAGCTGTATTGTATTAGCAGATTACAGCAGGTGCAAAGTAAGTTCTTTCAGGGTGACTTGCAAAAGAAGAGATTCAGGCTCAGGCATTTTGCTTTTGATTTGCTATTGGTTAAAATACTTCCGGTCAGCAGCACTCAGTAACTCATTAAAGCAGGCTAAGACTTCCACTTGTGTAAGCTGTCAGTAACTTGCTGTTCTGAGCATGTGCCTACAGGTGCTCATGTTTAAAGGATAATGATTGAACCAATATAAGTACAGACTTAATAAGGGAATGAAGGCATTTATGTGTATGTTCAACAGAATAGCTGATAAATATAATTTGATGGTTGTGTGTGTTACAAGGCAAAAGAAAACTTGTACCATCTTAGCGTTATGGCCTTGTATGTTAAGGAAACGTGTAGTTCTGTGTGAACACATAGAGAAAACACATTACATAAGGCGACCTCTTACATTCTGTAGTAAGAAGAATGTGACTCCAACAACAATTTATTTTTTAAAAAAATAGAAATATAAAATTTATTAGGACTGGTAGGTAATGTTAATTATTAATGGATATGCACAACAGAAGAAGAAAATTTGGATGATTCCCTAAGGCCATAGAATATGTGGTAGAAGTGGGCATTGAAACTGTGCCCACTACATCTTAGGTACCACAAGCCTGAACAGCACAGAGAAGTCCAGAGCATTGGAGTTGTCCTCATGGCTGGAGCTGCAGGATCACCTGTGTATGCTTTTGTCCTGGTGACTGCACACTTCTTGTTTGTTCAGTGTGCTTTCATACTTATGCTTTTGATGTGCCTCACCCTATGCCTTATTTATGGCAAGGGCTTCAAACAATTTTCCTGGGAACACAGTTATTAAGCAATAGGCTTTTCATGGGGGTTATCCTTAGACCATCTGAGGGCTTCATGAATATTGATGTTCCTCTGTTATTTTCCTCTGTTCTTCACTAATAAGCTGGTAAGATGATCCCCATCTTACATATGGAACAGAAGCTCAGGATACTGCAGATCAAGAATCACCTGTGAATTTTAGTGCCTTGGTGTATGGCAAATCTGTGTGGTGCAGGCACAGGTTTGTGCACTTGTGCTGTTGGCCATCAGTGCCCAGCTGGATCAGGGCATGAGCCCTGACTCGTTTGGGAGTGCAGAAGGAGGGTTAGGAGCTTCTGGTGATGAAAAAGATGTGAGGTAAAAGAAGTTCTTTTCCCCTTACTCTTTTTGTGGTGCCTTCTCTTACTTGGGCCTGGCAGTAGGGTTGTGTTTCCTGTGGTCTGAGGAAAAAACTTCCGTTACCTGGGGAGCTGTTCCTTGGAAAGGCTGCTGAGACACGCTTGAGGGGAGTCTGAGAGCAGCAGCAGAGCTGGTGAGGAATGTGTGTGTGATGTATTTAAGTTGCCTTTAACCAATTAATGGGAAATATTGAGTATGGAAATGAAAAAACGTGGAGGTAATCCCTCCTTGTTTTTGGATCATAAACTCCTAAATTCAGGGAAACTATTTTTTTGGGGATCCTTTTCTGAGGATAAGTACTTGATATTCAAACACTACCTATGATTTTATTGTGTCTGATGTTATTCGGTATCCAAAAATAATTGTGAGGAAATGCTAGGCGGGAAAACATGCTCTTTTTTTGTGAGAGGATGAAGGGAGAAGGGGTCTGGCCTTCTACTTGCGGAAAGGAGGCCCTATCTGCTCCTTTTCACTCTTGGAGGAGTACTCTAGCCCTATGGTCTCCTGGGGTATTCATGGGTTCTTCTATAGCTATCAGTGCAAATTCAGCCTATTTTCCTACACTCTTTCAACTTCTTTCCTCCCCTTCATGCCCCTCCTTGTCCCCTATTTTCAGTCTAACCATTTTTCTTGGCAAGTCTGACTTATAGTCCTGGGTAGTCCAGCTGCCCAACTCCTACTAATTCTCTGTTGAAACTTTGTGAACTGATTGTATTTAGGTCTTGTGTTTTTGTTTTACAAGCTTATAATGCTTTAGAAATATGGATGACAGACATTTTCGGTTGCTGAGGAGAGCTAACTGCCAGCTTGAAATCTTGTTTCAAGTTGTAAGTGTATTAGAAAATTTCAATGCATTAGGTGTATGCTTTCCTTAGCAAATCAAAGTATTTTTATCACAATTTTCATTTTCTGAAGTTTCTGAATTAATTTTCTTGAAACGATTAGCCTGAAGGAGGTACCTGATAGCAAATGTGCAATCCACAAGTTCTAAAGTTATGTTAAATTCTGAACTACAGGTGCAAAGGTATTTTTAGAATTTTTGCTTTGGTATGATCAAGTAAACTTGACTATGCTGAGCCCTTTTGAATAATCTGGCATGTGGACCTTCTGAAAAGAACAAATTGAGAAAGTTTACTTTTGGGAATCACTCTAATACACCTATGTGGCAGAAAAAAATCTTTGCTTCTCTTCTGTGTTCATGATTTCATGCTGCATCCTATAAGCTGTTCAGTTTTTCTCTATTGGATCATGAAAGCTAACAGTGGAAAAAACTTCCTTTGTTATGTTATCTAATGTACCTCACCATCAGTACATAATTATTTTCTATTGTATTGTTATTTTGTTCAGTCTCACCTAATCCTTGTGAAGCCCATCACGTGGCTTTTACATCAGTTCCTCTCAATGACAATGTCGAAGTTCCAAATGATGAAAACTATCATACAAGTTTTATACTTCGAGATAAAAAAAATATTTCTTGACCTTAAATTCTTAGTGGAAGCTTCTTTACCAAGTAAAACAACTTTAAGCTCCAGATTTTTATTTAGTCCTTTGTTTTCGTGTTATATTTGCCTCAAGGATGGATGTTTTCTTCCAGTATTCTGTTTCCATCTAATGGGCCTAAATCAAATTTAAATTTATGAATGTTTTTCTTCTTACTTGTGAATTACTCAAGGCAATGTGGGAAAGACTGTTTTTCCCACAGAAATTCTTTGTAGTTCAAGTTAAACTGTGGCTATCTTTTATTTATTAGTTCTCTAACAAACTACTAGTGGTAACAACCAGGAAATGTTTGAACCTTGGTGAATCTGACAATCGCTATGACTTTCTTGTGATGAATGCTATATGGAATACTGTGATATGGAGAAGGCAATTTTTAGTTATTTTGAATTATGCTAAACAAGGGTATATTCACATGAGTATTCAAAGATGTTTACTACTTCTCCTGTACAGTGATCTTAAAAATTGTTATTTTTTGCTTAATCCTTCAGCTTGCTATTCATGTGACACTTGGATGTGGATTTTGGGGGTTTAATCTTTAGCTAAAGGTTTCCAAACTCAGTGATGTGCGTGTGCATTTTGATTTTTCTATCCTACCACTTCAGTCAAAATCCTCAGGTGTATTTTATGTTCCTTCAAAGATATCATTACTCTTTTTTCCCAGAATCTATATAGAAATTTTTCAGTAATAGCTTCTTACTACTTCCTCTCGCTTTTTCCTTTGTATTTCTCACCCTTGGCAGCAAGAACAAGCTCACCACAATGGCAGCAAATAGACGTAGCTCATATCGAATTTCTTCAGTTTTCATTACATCTCCAAAATATACTTGGTGAACCTCTTGAGGTTCTCTTAGCTGTGCTTTCAGTAATTACAGTGGACTCCAGGGCATAGAGCTGATTGAGGTGGAAATGGGATGTGAGTCTGTGTATTGATCACAGTACAGCAAAACCTTTAATTCTGGATCAACCAGGCCAAATAGGTGCAGACTAAAAATTGTTGTGTAGTGTAAGACATCATGCTCCTGCTGTGGGACTGACAAAGAACATGAAGATAACATTAACAAGAATGGACAATTAATTTTTAAAAATGCTATTCCCTTGATTAATCCTTAAAGAGTTACTACTTTTCTATTGGCACCAACAGCCACTGGGCCTCTTAGTCTTTACAGGGAGCTTATCTGTTAGTGAAGCACTGTCTATAGTGAGATAATTTCTGTAAGGTAAATGATTGAGGATTAACCCTTGTTAACAATCTGCTAATACCAAATGTAAGCACATGCATTAAAGGTATTTGTCTTTAGCTGGTAATTCAGGCATTCCCTGGGCCTTGGAGAGTCTAGTCTCCTTTTCCCAAAAGGAGGTGTCTAGAATAGAACAAATGAATGATAAAGTATCAAATCTTTTTAATAACTATAAGCAGTCTGAAATGAGAAGCTCCTATGTAGATTTCTATAACTATAACAGCAATTTAAAGGAATGTTGTCTTTAAGTATAATAAATGCTATTTATCTGATATTTATTCTGTAGATATATTGCTATTACTGAAACATACTCAGAACTGCTGCACTAGTTTAGGTGAGGAGGAAAGGATGGTTGAAGGCTAAACTCATCTGCTCTTTTATTATAATTGTTAGCTTTTTTTATACTAATTTTTACGTCTACAGATAACCTCCTCTCTGTTGCCCATGGTGATATTTAGGTGTTGGTAAGAGGAGCAAAGGAAATTCTTGTAAAGTAAGTGCTTCATTGCACATGAGGGGCACTGATGTAATGACTTAAAAAATGTTAAACAGAAAATAAGTTGTCTAAATCTATAATAACCTCTATCAACATACCCGTTTTTGAGATGATAAAACTCAGTGCTCATGCAGTGTTTTTTTATAAAATTAACTTTGTCTGAGGCTGATGGGGCTCCAGAACAATTTCCCATGAAAAGTGATGGAGACTCTGTTGCTCAGATGAGACTGTAAGCTGGTAAGTATACATTAGAGAGCAGTCATTGAGAGATGGGTGCTAATAGATCTCTTCCATTTCTGAATTTCGTGCGGTAACTGCCAAGATAACAATTGAATTAATTACTTCCTGGATCTAAACATGTAACTAGATTTTTCTTTAGGCTTTCTCCGTTAACATGACAATTTCTTTCTTCATGGAGTACAATAACCATTAAGATCTTATGAGTACAGTCATGTACAAGGTTCAGTTCATTTATCTTTCAAGAGATGGCTTTTTATAGCCACATNGGGTAGGGTAATGTAACTTTTATTTTGTGGCTTCTGCATTAACTCCAGATACCTGAAGGTCTTACAAGCCTTTGTCCTGACTGGCAAATGAAATGTCTGATTTTAGTCCTACTATGGGCTAATATTTAGGCACTCTATTTCAACACAACCATGATATGTGATGGATCAGACTCGCTATTGCAGGATTCATCAGAGTATGGGTAAAACTTGTAAAGACTCGGCCATTTTTGTTCTCGTAGAACTTGAAATGAGTGCGGTGCTTTGTTTTTCTTTAATTGGTTCTTCCCTTGTCTTGATTCACTGTCAGAAAAGTGAACAGTCGGTGCTCAAAAGAGGTGATTCTCCCTCTACTTTTAGCATCAGCGCACCGCACCTTGAATATTGTGTGCAATTCTGGGCTCCACAGTATTGAAAAAAGATGTTGAGATCCTTGAAAGCATCCAGCGGAGAGCAGCAAAGCTGTCAAAAGCACTGGACAGCATGTCCTTTGGGGAAAGACTGAGGAAACTAGGGTTTTCCAGTTTGGAAAAGAGGATGCTGAGAGGTGCTTTTATTTCTCTCTGCAGTTTTTTGAGGAGGGGAAGCTCAGAGGGAGGTGCCAGGCTCTACTCCTGGGAATTGATAGCAGGATAAATGGAAACAGCTGCACTAAGGGAGGTTCAGGTGCGACTTTAGGGAATACTTATTTACCCAAGGATGATCCAACAATAGAGACTTTCTAGAAAGGTGTCTGGTGCCACAGGCCTGTCGGTGTTCAAGAGGCAGTTTCACTGTGTCCTCATTAAATGCTTTAACTTTCAGTTAGCCCTGAAGTGGTCAGGCAGCTGGACTTTATCTCTGTAGGTCTGAGCTATTCTATGTCATACATGTTATTGGGCGCAAGCAAACCTTAGTAATTGGTGTGACTGCTTGCAGCTTTTTAAATGTTATGGAATGCCTTTCTGAAATATTGCACAGTCATAAATATGAGAAGATGTTTTGACCTTCCCTGATCACCTTGCCAGCCAGCTGGACTCAGTGTGCAGTGTTCAGGTAAGCACAAAAAGGACATATTTTTGTTAAAATGAAGCTAAATTTCCTGTCATTCTGCTGCTTTACTAGCACCTATCCTGCTGTGTCAAGCTGGTTAACCGAGTTTCTATGCAGACAAGTGAGACTTAAAAGGAAATGGGAAATTGAGGCTGGAAGAAAAATGGCACTCTCTCAGGAGGTGGAATATTGATGAAGCTGTGCCACTCACGTGCTCTTAATTGCAGTCAGTAAAACTTGAGTTGGTGTAAATAATAAAATCTTGCAGATGGACACAAGATACAAAGAGGATAGTCAGAGGTCCTGGAGAAATAAAGCATTTTAGGCTCAAAATACTGGTTTACAATGTATGCTGTAGCCATATTGTCTAAGTCTTTCTGTTTCTTTACTAATTTTTTTTAACCTGAATATATGTCAAGCTAAAGGTCAACAAGAGATTTATGACCAACTAAAAAATCAAGTTAAAAATCTTCTTGCTGTTTAGAAAAGAAAAATATTTCCAGGGAACAAATGTAATAGTGAAATACCCCAACTGTCTGAAGTCAGTGCTTTTTCAGTGCAGGCTAAATCAGTACAAGGTATTTAGCTTTAGTTTAGTAACCATCTTGTTTATTAAACAATGATGCGGTATTTAAGGTTGTCTGTATAACTCAAGAACTCAGCTGTTTTTAGCAAGTACTCAGTGGTGTGAGTAAAACCCAGACAAATCATTTTTTACTAATTCTGGTTTCCATGAGACACATCACACAGTTTTCTTCTTGCAGGCCCTCTCTGTACAGGGTAGGAGAGATGACTGTCACAGAAAAATGCAAGCAAATATAAGCAGAGCAGTCATTCTGCTCACAGCTGTGGCTGTATGTTGGTGCCTGTGTTAGAGGACGGGCAGGGCAAACACAGGTTGTGTCTCTATCCTTCATGCATTTTCACCTATCTGTTGAGCAGAGAGGGCAGATGTGTAATATACTTTGTTGGGAAGGAACACCCACTCTTAGGAGGAAGTTTTTCACACAGAGGGTGGTGACGCATTGGAACAAGTTGCCTAAGGAGGTTGTGGATGCCCCATCCCTGGAGGCATTCAAGGCCAGGCTGGATGTGTCTCTGGGCAGCCTGGTCTGGTGGTTGGTGACCCTACACGTAGAAGGGGGGTTGAAACTAGATGATCATTGTGGCCCTTTTCAACCCAGGCCATTCTATGATTCTATAAACAGGAATGGATCTGAATTATACGCTACGTCTATAGGATTGTTGGGTTTGGAAATTGTCTTTTTGTTTTTATGATGACGTATGCTTCTTAAGTAGCCTACCTTTCTGATACTTTCAAATAAGACTTTAGATACACCCTACCCCTTTTTTAAAATCTTTCTTTCAAGGGGTAAAAGAAAACAACCTAGGGGAACATGTACAATTTTAATTTTGGACTTTTGATCAAGTTGGATTTTCTGTCAAAGTCTGGCATAAGGATTGGTAAATCTATTTTCAAGTGATAGCAGCCAAATAGCAAAAAATCAAGGGGATTATAATTGGTATTTTTAGCATGCCAGAATTAATCTGAAATCAAGGCTTAAGGCACTGAGTTAAAATAAATTTTTTTGTTGAAAGTTCATATATGATGGTAAGAATGTTGGAACTAAAAATATCTACAGTGAAAATTGAATTTGCCAAGGAAGTTGATTTTAAAAAGAACTTGAATGCCACTGTATCACACGCCTATCCGTATTTTAGTAAGCTTAAAAATGAGAACTGTTATAAAAGAAATGCTATCTATTTTATTATATTGGCCCACGATGTCAGAGGCAGATGTTGGTGATACAGCAGTAGAGGTTGAACCTTCCTGCCAATATTCCATTACGTTTTGTTACCATGCAACAGATGGCAGCAGAGGGGCAGTCTGACAAAATGGCATCTGACATAGAAGTGTGCATGAAGAAAAGGTGTGGGATTGGCTTCCTCTACCTGGGGAAAAAAAAAACAAAACCAAAAACGTTAACTGACATTCATTGACGTTTGCTGAACTTTCATGGAGACTAAACAGTGGATGTGAGCACAGTGAGGCAGTGGGTGGTGCATTTCAGAAGTGGTGACAGGGACGTGAAAGACAAGCCATGCTGTCACACAATTAAGTGAATAGTATCTCAGTCAGCTCATCTACATGAACTGCAAGGTTATGACTAGTGAACTGTGCATGGAGCATTGGAAATGATAGTGGCAACACTGGAAAAGTTTGCACGAAGTTGTCCCATGAATGCTCACACAACAAAAGAAAGAACAATGTATGCGTATTTGTCATGACCTATTGAACCAAAACAAGGCCGAAGGTCACAGTTTCTAGGATCACATCATTACTGGTGATGAGAAGTGGTATCAGCCCTATAGGCTGAAGTCAGAATGGCAGTCCAAGGTGTGGTGACAGGTGAATTCCCCATCAAAGAAGTTCAAGACATAGTTCTCAGTGGGTAGAGCAAAATCCACTGTCTTTTGGGATAGGAAGGGAGTGATCCTTCTGGATTTTCTAAAAACTGAACAGTCCATCGACTCTGGCCGCTATATTGTGATGCTGACTAAGCTGTAGGCTTGAAATTCCAGTCAGGTCAGAGAAGATAACTCTTCTCTTGCAATATGATAACACCAGGCCCCATATCAGTTTGAAGATAGTGAAGCACATTACTAATCTTGGCTCCTACCACACCTGCTAGACGGTCTGGATTTTGTACATTCTGACTTCTATCTATTTGGGGCGATATAAATTGGACTGTGTGGGCAACAATTTCCTAGCAATGATGTCATCAAAGCAGCTGTGAAACAGTGGGTAACTTCCACTGGTGCTGTTCATCACTGGTGAAAATGCACAGCTAATGGTGTGACTATGCTGGAAAATAGTTTTTTGTAGCTGAGAATTTGCTGTATCAAATAGTGTTACTGTGCTTTTTGTATCTGTTGTAGTTTCCATGGATATAAATAGGAGGCACTACTTGCAGAGCAACTTATGTATAATGCCTTGTGTGTATCTCAAAAACCTGTAGAAACTTGCTTATGTTGCAAGGACTTTGACTGTGTTTCCAGATGTAAAGAACACAAAGAATGTGTTAGATATGTACTTCCCTGGAGAAGAGAGGTTTAGGATGAGATTATTACTATTATGCTTACTGCAACAGGAACAGACAGATTCTGACCCATACTTCCTACAAAATGCTTAGCACAGTTAGAAAACCATTTACCATTTGTCTTGAATATAAGCACTGTAAAGTTTTGTAATTTTTTTTTTTTTCTTCCAGACAGTGAGCTCCCTTGCTTGCCAGCTTTTCCTCATGACTTCACTTTATCTCCCTGTGACTTCTGAAAATCTTTGCTGTATTGAGTATGCTTAATAACTTCTGGGAGAAACATTCATTGGAAAGCAATCATAATGTTCCTAACACTGCTCAGTTCAGGTCTGAAGGAGCCTCTGTTCTTTTAGCAAACTACTGGGCTTCCTTGGAAGGTAGCAGCAGCTGCTTCTCAAGAAAAGCAGCAGAAGCTAACAACATCTATTTCAAAATCTCTCCAGTTTGTAGGCCAGCATATAAATTCCCACTACTTGTTGATACTGGGTTTGTATGAGGACTGACAAGGAAAGGAGTGGCTAAGAAACTGATGTATATTTGCTGCTTGTTGCTGTGAATGTGTTCATCCAGGTAACATGTTGAGCTGGAAGTAGTGACCCCTTAAACCTGTCAGCCTGAGCTGCCTGCTCATACCTGGTGACAAGCTTTGCCTGCCTATGTGGGCCTGAATAATCTTTTACTCTTGCTGTGCTTCTGCTTTCATGGTTTAGAAACTGTACTCTTGTGTAAGAATGTTCCCATGATAACGTCACTGAGAATTAAGAGGAGACGGTGAGGGATTGTGGTAGATAACATATAGATTTAGGGTTAACTGAATCAAAACAGGTTAATGTAAAAAAGGTTTTTTGCTATGTTTCACATTAATTAGTACTTTTTTAATTGTTCTTTTTGTGCTAGGCTGGTATTTTCCTTTGTAAGAACTTCGAGCACTCAGATTGCTTGACTAACTTGAGCTGAATTTCAGGCCTTGTTTGGTATAAAGAGAGGTGATATTAACTGACTGGTCCAGTCCAGCTGAGTTTGACAAGGGCCAGCTGGAGAGGGAATTCAAGGCTTTTGGGTAAGGGTTGGTACATCTGCCTAGTTGAGACTGTATTGGAAACTGTCTTTGTTTTAAGCACTGTGTGGGAGTATGAACAAAGATGTTTGTAAGGCTGTGGTAGCTTGGAGTCTGAGAAGATGTTTTGTCCAAACTGCTGCATGTGTGGCCCCATAGTAAGACAAATGGAAAAACATAAATACAGCCAACTCTTGAAAATGCAAAGGATATTTTTCCTTTAGAATAACATGGAAGTCCTTAGCAGGTGGTGTAGTTTTAACACAGATGTAACTACAGTTGAATTAGAACAGAGATTTTTACCTCTACCTTTAGGGTTATGATGAGCAATATTTGGAGGATACTGTTAACAGTAACTTATTCTTACATGATGCTTAATTTTGTTTTCCCATTTTCTTAAAATATAATCTGCAGCATACAAATTAAATATAAGCCAATTTTATTCTATTTTCCTGTGGTTCAGATCCCAGAGACTGTACATATGAGATGTGTTAATTGGTTGAGTGATTTCCGTAACTTTTTTTTAAGTGCCCCCAGGACTCTCTGACTGCATTTAGAAAAGACTGCCTCCAGTGGACTTTGGTCTAGATATGAGATCTTTCTTATGAAAACTTAATCAACTACTTATAAGTGTTCTAAATGCTGAAGTTAATATTCTGAGAATAGCCAAATCATTCATGCTGCTTTCTTAGAAAGCAGAAGTTTCATTTGCAAGTGTTCTGGACAATGTGTTCCCAAAACAAAGTATCAAAGTAGCATTGTAAGTCTGTGGCATTTTGAGCACCTCATCAGGTGAAAAAGCTTTGCGACAAGATTGCTTAAACAAGAGCAACTTCAATACGAAGGACAATTAAATCTATAAGAGCCTCCCAGCATAAAGAAAAAGCTCAGGAAGGATGTGACAGAAGCCTAAGAAGCTGTGAGCAGCATACCCAAGAGAGGTGTTCTTGTTTCTGACTTTGCAACTCCTTATGGCACAGATAATTAAAGATCAGGGGAGTGTACTGGGGAAATACGCCTCCCTTGATCTTATGTTTATCTGTGACTATGACTAACACAGTCAAAATTTTAGCTAGATGGGTCTTCAGTCCAAGCTCCTATGGTTGTTCATCTTATTATGCAGATAGGCTCAGTTACATTTGTGGATGAATGAGAATACTGTTTCTTGACTGACAGTACTTAAACAGAAAGACAAGGTGTCATGCAGTGTTGGATTAGAAGGAGACTTGTGAAGGAGAAAAGAAAACGAGTGCAGCAAAAATGGAAAAAAAAAAAAAAAGATAAAATTTACAATTCCTGTTAGTTATGTGGACTTTCAAATAAATAAATCATTTCAGATTTAAATTGTACTGCAAGTTAAGCTGGAAGAGTGCACAAAAGCCCAAGTGAATACATGTGATTAGTGGAACAGGGCTGGTCTTCCATCTTCTGAAACAGTTCCCTACAGTGCCCTATATTCCCCTTTCCAGATACCGCGGAGATGCAGCCTTTTTGTGCTGTGTGGTTTTTTAAGTTCGCTGGCTGTCAAAACTGCAGGGTGTGCTCACCAGCAGAAGGCTCTTGTTTGGTGTTATTATTAAATATTGTGCTAATAGTGCCATATTAAATTGCAGCCTTCCATGCTAAAGTAACAGTAATACTGCCATAGGCAGTATATCCAGGCTCTTTTCCAGTTAGTCTATAGACGGGCTGCCTAAAATTATTCTGGCATTTCCATCTCTGTGCTTGTTCAAGCACTGCTTATGCTAGATTATGCTGTGGTAGCTCTTTTCGTAAAATGAAACACTAAACTTATTTCATGTAGCTCATTCAACAGGGAGCTGCATGAACTGTATTTTGTTGTTCAGACCTACGAACTGTAAGTCTAAACAGGTACCAAACCCACACAGTTATAACTTACTGTGGTTTTAAAAAATCCCCAGACTGCTTCTGAAAAATGTTTTATTTTTGCTTTCAGATACCTGAGAGAGTGTGAAAGTGTCATCTGCAGGGGAAAAAAAAAAAAAAAAAAGAAATTGTGGATGCCCTTGCTTTCTGAACCCAATGGGGAAGGTCTGGAATACCTGTGGGAGTGCAAAGGCAACGTGTCTGCTTTCGGATTTCACAGGAGTGAGTTACAACTCAGACTTCTACCTGCCTCAGCAATTCCCAATTTAGTGTACCAGTGCTGGCTAGCTACTTAGAAAAGCTTGGAAACTTTGTTCTAGTTGCTGGACTGAGAACTCTAAATTCATTTCATGAGTGAGAGGTTTGAGAAGAGCAGCTCTCAGTAAAGGAAAGAATTTCAAGCACCTTCATAAATGCAGTGCTGGATGTCTGTCTCAGCCAACTTCCTAAATTTTCCCTTTCCTGCCAGAAATCCTTTCTTTTCTAAAAATATTTACTTGACTTTGCATATTGCTGTCTAATCTATATAGGGATGTTATAGTGCTGATTTTAAAACTCCAGCTGGTACAGGGTATAAGAATGAGTTCTAAAACAGTGCCTAAAGCGCTTCAGAGCACATTCGGAGCATGGTGTGGCTTCCGTACAAACCCCTGCCTCCCTCCAGTAACCACTCCTGCCTTCATAATCTTCTAGGGCATTTAGTACCCTCCTCTTATCCTAAGTAAAACACAATTGCTGGCTCTGATATTCATTAAGTGATAATCCAGATTAATTCAGACTTTGATGTAGAAACAGGTCCTATTTCAGCCACAAAGAAACCCAGATTGCCCCCAGAAAATGTGTGCATGCACATGCACAGGCAGTATGTAGAATGCCTTAAAGAAACTGTAGCTAACCACCTTATTAGTATTCCTCCCTCCTCTGTGTTTCACTTGCAGCAACAGAGGGCTGAGCAAAATGCAGTAGAACAGGGACAGAGACAGAGCTGGCAATCATCTCAGTGCAGGCTGCTGAATGTAGGGGGTGGGGGAGATGCAGCAAAGCAAGATTAATAACCTTGCCATAATCCTGTGCACCCTGGAAGGAGATACCTCTGGTGACTGAGCTGTTCTTGTCTTGATTAATAGGACTGAGCGAATGAGTGGCTGGCAATCCACCTGGTTTGGAGGCGACCCCCTGGTTTTGCTGCTCTCTGAATCCTCTACCCATCTGGGAAGGTAACAGTGAGACGTACCATCTGCAGCACACAGAGCAGCTATTGGAGGCTACTACTGACAGTTTGCACTACAGTTTTTTGGTGAGCAAGAAGCCAGGTATATTGTACAGTAGGATATTTCTGCGCTTGAGCTGCTGCATTTCACAGTCTGGTCCTTCGGCAACCCCCCACGCTTCCTCTTCCAATTGCCTCCGAGTTCTGGGCTTACTTTTGGCATAGTCTCCTTAGATGCATTTTGCTGAGGATGGTAGAGCAGTAAATGGAACCTCTGAACACTGATTATTTTGCTTCTGTGTGACTCAAGAAAGAAAAAGGAGAGAAGAATTAAGTACAGCTAAAGGAATTTACATTTCTTTTGGAGAAGTTTGCAGAGGGACCACGCAAACAGTAAGTCTGGGGGTTTGTCTATCTCTTCTGTCTTCTAGGCTTGTGCTTGTTTGTTCGGGCTTGAGAAAAATGTATAAACATGAGTAGCAGGTGGCATGCAGCGTGGTATTTGTAAATTCTGTGCTTATGGTTTGTATCCTCTTTTTGCTTTATTTTTTTTTTTTTCTTGCTATTTGCACAGCAAAAATACTTGCAAAATAATGACCTATAGCTCTGGAAAGCATTAGTTGAATAGCACTAGAAAGCTCCTCTCATTTTGAAGGTATTACAATTTCTAAGGAGAGATTTCTTGCTTTTTTTTTTTTGTTATTAAAACAGCAAAAATATTTAGAACGTAGAATAGGCAAGAAATGAAGCTCAACGCAATATCTTCAATAGAAGTATCCATATTTCCATAATTCTTGTCTAGTTTTTTCTCTGCATTTCAGTCAGCCCTGGAACGATGAATATGTAAGTTAAAAAGCTGCTTCTGTTGCTTTTAGCGGAAGCAGAAGGTAGAATGGAAATTGAAGATTTGTGCATCACTTTCTTACATGAAGTTCAGCTGTTTGCTTCTCATTAACATTTGGAATGCTGCATTCACATCCCCCACCTCCCTCTTAAAAAAAAAAAAAAAAAAAAAAAAAAGAGAGAAAATGCCATACAATATATGGAATATGTAGTGTCAAACATTAATTCTGGCACAGAGTGCCAATCACAAGTGAGTTACTGTGGGCTATTACTTCTGGGGATGGAGGTGCTACCTGGTTTTCAGGTGGCCAAAGTGTCTCACACAGCAGGGTTCATGGCTCTCCAATATTTCTTCAGATCTGTCATTCATATGGCTGTGATGCTACCCAGCTCTTCTCCTTCTTTCCACGCCCCCCC